>JASXSY010003413.1:0-18763 GCA_034509805.1 Sipha maydis
CAAAAAATTAGCTAAAGAAAAATCTAAACGCGAAGAAGAAGTGCTGTCGAAAGTGCCCAAGTTGGGAACTTTTTTTAAAATGAAAACAATTGATCTGCCTAGTGCTTCGTCAGAGTCAGCTGAAGCACTTAGACCAACACCACCTGTCGAAGAACTTAAAAAATCCAATGAAAATAATGGTTCGACAATTTCAAAGGGTAGGTCTACATTTACGTTCGATATTCGACAATGAATTTCAATATTTATTAGTTATATTGCACAACGGACAATTCAATTAGATTCTAACATTATATCTATAATTTTTTACACTATAAAAGCATATTATTATTTAATTAAAAACCTGACTCTAGTTTTCATTCCAGAAACCGGCCTATCTCTGTTTATTCCACCTGCGTCTGCGCCTACAACAGAAACTAATCAAGAAAAACAAGAAAGTGTATTTACATTTAGTGACGATCCTGCACAGTGGGTAATAAATGATTATTTTCGTGATTATATCGCAAAACACGGTTGTAACCAGAATAAAAACGCAGATTTCAAGCTTTCCAGGCGAAAGTATGCGAATGAGAATCAATATAGATCTATGTCGGCTTCTTTATTTCAAAGAAAAATGCACAATAATGAAATATCCAATCGTTTATGGCTTATATACTCAGAAAGCAAGAAATCTGTTTTTTGTGGCCCCTGTTTGCTCTTTGGTTGTTATGGACAGAATTCTTTTTGTAATTTGGATGGATTCAATGATTGGAAGAACGCCACTGTTTGTGTTGGACAACATGAAAATACACAAGACCATAAGAAATGTATTTTAAGTTTGAAAGACAGAGTATCTGTTTTAGGAAAAATTGATCATGATTTGACTGCCCAACTTGATAAGGAAATATCATATTGGCGAGAAGTTATAAAAAGAGTGGTTGCTGCTGTCAAAACATTGGTTTCTCGTGGACTACCTCTTAGGGGCGACGCAGAGAAAATCGGTTTAAAAAATAATGGAAATTTTTTAATGCTCTTGGAATTCCTCTCTGAATTTGATCCATTTATGAACGAGCATAATAAAAATTACGCAAACAAAGGTAGTGGCTCAACAAGTTATTTGTCAAAAACGATTTATGAAGAATTGATTGAACTCATGGCCAAAAAAGTAAGGGAGACAATTATTGCAGAGGTGAAAAAAGCGAAGTATTACTCAATAATTGTTGATTCTACACCTGACATTTCTCACGTAGATCAGCTTGCTTTTATTTTAAGATACGTACTACCAAATGGTGTAGCAGTTGAACGTTTTGTAAAATTACTCGACAATGTTGGACATAAGGGTACAGATATGTATAATGCTGTGAAGAAACTCTAAAAACCTTGCAAATAAATTTTAATGACTTGAGAGGTCAGTCATACGACAATGCTGCAAATATGAGTGGCATTTACAAAGGGCTTCAAGCCCTCATAAAAAAAGATAACCCTCTGGCACAGTTTACACCGTGTGCTGGACATGGATTAAATACAGTGGGCACACATGCTGCTGAGTGTTGCCCTGAAGCAATTTCATTTTTCGATTTGAATCAAAATTTATATAATTTTTTTAGCGAATCACCAGCTAGATGGAAGATATTACAATCTTTTGCGAATTCAAAAAACATAACGCTTAAGTCCCTATCTAACACTCGTTGGTCTGCACGAGCCAATGCGGTAGACATGCTATATAAATTTTGGGAAGAAATATATGGTGCTTTGAAATCAATTGAGGAGAATCTTTTGGAAAAAGCAGCAACTAAAAACACAGCGAACAGTCTTAGAAGAAAGCTGGAACATTTGGAAATGGCTATTATGGTGAATGTATGGAATGTTATACTCGATCGTTTCAATGTTGTGTCGCAAAAGATACAAAACGTCAGTACGAGTATGAGCGAAGTGCTTGATCTGTATAAATCTCTCGTTGATCTTGTTAAAAATATTCGTAATAATTTTGATCATTACGAGGAAAAATCACTAAAAATGTCGATAAATAAGGTGTATAAAAATGAGACGAAAAGGAAAAAATATTGACGTCTCCATGCGGATGAAACTAATGAGGGGCAAGTTGAATTTAACGGAAGATCCGATTTTAAGATAAATACATTTATTCTCATCATAGATAAAATAAGAGATCAGCTCGAAAATAAATATGAGCTTTACCGAGACATTTTTCAGAAATTTACAGCGCTTCTAAGATTTGGCGAATTAGATGAAACTGATCTCAGAGAAGAAGCTGAAGTTTTACGAAATTATTTTCCAGATGATTTAGAGTCGTCATTTGCAAATGAATTGATTCATTTTAAATTATACTGCATAAATAAAAGTATTGAGAAAGATTCCCCGTCAAAACTACTCCAACACGTACGTGATCACGATCTGACATCTGTTTTTCCGAACATAGACATCTCGTACAGATTATTCAATTGCATGCCTGTTACAAATTGCAGTGCCGAGCGTAGCTTTTCATGTTTAAAACGTATAAAAAATTTTTTAAGGTCGGCGACATTAGAAACACGATTAAATAGCTTAATGCTTCTCAACATTGAGGCTGAAATATTGACAGCCCAAAATTTTGACAATCTAATCGACACATTCGCCCAACAAAAGGCACGAAGAAAGTTTGTTTAAAGTAATCACTGTATATCTTGACTTTTGTATTTTTGTATTTGTATTTTAAAATTAAATCTCCAGTTTCTTGAGTACTTGATTTTATAAGTTTTTAATTGTGCACTAAAATAACACTTATATGAAGCCCATATTAGTTTTAAAAAAATGATTGTATGATGTTGAGGCGGCATTTTCCTAATAGCCTAGGGCGGCTGAAGAGGTAAATCCGGCACTGGTTGTGATGATTCTGATATTACACAGTTGCAGAACGGATGTCGAATGATATTAATGGGCCAAAACATCGCGGTGGAGACGGACTTCTGGAAATCGACGTATTTCGGCAACGTAAGTAAACATTACACACACTACACCGTTGGGATCGTTCGTGGTTAATCAATCCTTAAAACCATCGCGGTCGGCTCCAAGTCCAGTCAAACGTCTGAGTTTTCAATCGCGTTTTTAAAACCGATTCTGTGTTTCTTTTGTTGAATTAATAAAGAAAAAACGACTTTTGCATTCTATTCATTTTAATGCACATATGCTTTTGTTTTACACTTACAATGTAATTTATATACTTATAACCTCAAAGGTTAAAAAATAATAACAATAGTATTAGATAATAAATAATATAATATGATAAGATTAGTAAATTATTGAATTGCTGTTTCAATATCTTTCTCTTGCCAGTCCGACGACTATTTTTCTGGACATAAACGATACCATTGTTTAAAATACCAAAGTGTATTGACTCCAGATGGCATTATTATTAACTTTCGAAGGACTATATACAGAAAGAAGGCATGATGCAGGTATAAGCATCAAATATACACATACCTACGTATAAAATATTGACAAGTGAATCTATTTTAGTTTTTAATAATTATTTTCACATAGGTATGCTAAGAGATACAAACTTGTATACAGAACTCATGCGATGGCAGTACATGGTAATACAAAATATGTAATTTATGGGGATCCAGCATATCCCATGTCACAGCTAATACTTACTGTAGTCGAATATTAACACCAGAACAAATTGCTATTCAGATATTATTTATTCCATTTCTTAAATAAATGATTGTAATAATTTATAATTAAATTCAATATACTGTTGTCGTTACTGTACAATGTAGAAATAACAACGCAGTCAATAGTGTACACGATTAAGTAATAATATAAAATACTGTAATAATAAAAATAAAACTAGCTTATCTTTATATGTACGTATATTAATTGTATACCCACATTTATTGGAAAAATATGTCGTTAAATTAAAAATAGATTTAAATTCATAAGAAATATTTTAATCTCAAAAACCATTTAACAGAATTGCCCAGGAGGCTATGACAAAATATGTTTCCGTATGAAAGTGTATATTTTGACGGTTTTCATGATTCTACGTGGCATAAAAATGATTTTAATCTTTAGGGTCCAAAGACCCCACAAAGCCCAATGGTAAAAGTATACTGTACGGTTTATAGATCCCACAAAGCAATAATAGCAAATTACAAATTTTTAGTATGGCAGTCAACGTGTTATAATATATTTATACATGAGATATGAACTATGAACACATACTTGTAACAATGTTATTTAATTCAGTTAACACATTTTCACTTTCATCAATTTCAATATCATAAATCAAATACTCATTCAAATTTGATTTTATGGTGCTGTTTAACATACCTGTGACAAAACATTAAATAATATCATTATTTCAATAAGTTTAAAATTTAACCTTAAATTGAATTATAAAGAAGCCAGTATTCCTAAAATGTATTCTTTTATTTTAAATCATAATAAAAGTAAAATATAAAGGTAATTGGTATTTTTGTATAAGTTATAATTGCTTTAATTTATTAAATGTATTATATGACTCTGTCAGAGTAGGTATATACAACAGTTACTGTTCTAATTGTATGACCAATGTCAATGTACATTGTACATACCTACATAAAATATTAAGAAATTGTACCTAATGCAAAGCGTTGTAGCTATATTATTACAAAATCTAGCCAAACATGAAACAATAGTATGTAATACCTAACAATTAAGTACATACTACTATTGGTTATAAATAGTACTATAAGTAGTATAATGATACTACCTGCTGCCCACCTAATATTTCAAAATTGTGAAATACTTACCTTTTGTTGCATAAGCCCTTGCAACATTTCCCTTCTCCTGGTCCATTTTATTAGATTATTTAGTTCTTTTTATAGGTTTTTTTAAAATCTCTACATAAATCATTAATATCCTGAAGCAATTGACATTTCTCTCCATATTCTTCTTCAATTCCAGATCTTTCAGAAAAAATTGTATAATCGCCTATTGATTTGCAATCACAAAGCAGACAAACTCAAATTTTATTAATTAATAACTTCCTTTTTTAAATTCATTCTGTCTTCCTTAGACCACGGTTTTAGTAGGTATGCTACATGTTCCTTTATAGTTCTAATAGAAAATAGTTTATTTGAAAAGGTTAATACATTTTTTTGGATAACAGTCCACTTTTCGTTGTTTTCGAACGGATTGTGGCACAACACTTCTCTTGAGAAATACAAATCATCATCATTAGAAAATCTCAAGCGTTCTTTTTTTGTTCTCTCCATGGTTAGCAAAAGTTAACAAAAGTTATATCAGAATTGAGAATTTAAACAAATTCTTTAGACACATTTTATTTTTATCAATTGAATTATTTCAAATCGATAACAATTTCAGTAAATCGATTTCAATAAAGTACACGTTAAATTATGAAAAATAATCGATTACGATAATCAAATAACCGTACAGATATTTGTTGCACATGCGCACTAACTTATTTTGGTAAATAACGTTAATGGAGTTCAACGTTATTTTTAACCGGCGTGGTGCAAAAACTCCCTATTAAGGAGGCGATTGGGGGTTTTTGCATAACGCTGGTTAAACATTACAGTAAAAATAACGTTTGGTTAAACCAATCAATTTTTATTTTTATCGTAATTGATAAAACTTCAGTTTTTGCATAACCGGTGAGGTTTATTTTAACGTGAAATTAAAAACTGTTATCAAATTTAAATATTATTTACACTAAGTACATTTTATTTTTAATTATTTATTATATATCTTTTATATTTTTATTCGATATGGAAGAAATGTTAGAATTAGCGTGTTTAAATGAGATTACAACTGACGATATTGAACTAATTTTATTAAATGAGCTACTATTTTTTTGAAATGAAATAAATTATAGATCTACAACATATGGTCATTTTAATTTCGATGAAATCAGTAATGAATCATGTAGACAACTTTTCAGGTTTGAAAAACCAGATATGAACGGTTTAGATTAAGTTTAGGTATTCCTGATGTAATAGAAACTACACAAAGGTATCGCGTTTCAGGTAGGTATTTAATTGTAATTAATAGACATTTTATTAATAACTTACTTTTTTAAATTTGTGCGATCTTCCTTAGCCCATATTTTTAGTAAATGATCTACGTGTTCTTTTATAGTTCTAATAGAAAATTGTTAATTTGAAAACGTCAATATATTATTATGAATAATAGTCCAATTTTCATTATTCTCAAAAGGATTGAGGCACAACAATTTACGCAATAAACACAAATCATCGTCATTTGAAAATCTCAAATGCTCTTTTTTTATTTTCTCCATAATGGACTATTTAATGAAATAATTTTTAAATAAAATTAAAAGAAATTCTTTAACCCGATTTTATTTTCCTTTATCAGTTCGATTTGATAACCAATTACGACAAATCGACTAAAATAACGTACACGATAAATATATAAAAATAACCGATTACGATATTCAAATAACCGTACCGCTATTTGGAGCGCATATTTTGGTAAATAACGTTAACGGGTCTATACGTTATTTTTAACCGGCGTTATGCAAAAACTAGGGATGGGTAGTTCGTGAGTGAGTTGACTCTTTTAAGTGAACTGCACGAATTGACTCAGTGTTTCAAGATTCGGCATTAACGTCAACAGAGCACCCTGTTTCTCCGAACAATCAATAAATCCGAGAAACCTTTCTTTAATTTCAAAATCTTTTACATATCTAATGCATAAAGACATCTGCTCGTCTTTATAGCAACTAAAAAATAAAAATCATGTCAAAATTCAAAATTACAAAATACAATATTGAACATTTTAATAATAAATAAAAGCACTTTATATTACTTTGTTACATCACAGAAAAAAAAAATACTATTATTTTATAGTTAAAATAAATATAGTTATATTTACTGTATTATTGATTATTATAACAAAATTTCTAGCATTATTACAAACTCTTAAACATGATATTCAAAAAGAAAAAGTAGGTACCAACAACGTTTTTAAATAATTATTAATTATTATTTTATGTTTAAGTCAATACAGTATTTTTTATTTTATAGATATCAGCTATTCAGATTTCTTTTAAAAGTATACCTATTACCTATAATATTTCTTATTTTATAATAATTTAGTTGTTAATACTTAGCTAGATAAAATTAATTATGTTCATTGACATTATTTAAACCTTGAATATAAATATATTAAGAGGACGCCACACCAAAAGTGAAACGTAAACAACGACCGATAGAACGCGCTATTAGGTGTTTTCGCGCGGCGCAAGCACGCGACGTACGCACACAGAGTCATAGTTGTTATCGCGTGATCGACAGACCGGTCTAAAAATAATCAACATGCGGGCGAGTATTTTATTGTTTCATGAACCGTCTAGATGCAGATAATGAAAAAATAATATAATGTTGATTATAATAATATCTCCACAATATTCAATTTTGGTATACTTTTCGCGCGCGTTTACGAACTAATTATTGATTAAGATAATTTATAATGTGTAGGCTTAGGGACTTCTAGCATTTGCATACTTTTTTTAATTATTGTTAAATATAGCAGAGTGCGAAATAAATTCGTTTCTCGGTGCCACGATATCAGATCTAAAATTTGAATTTGCATATTTTTGCATATTTGATAGATTTTGCAGGAGAGTGCATATTTTAACATTTTTATGTTTATTTTGCATATTTTGGCAAAAATTTAAAATTTCAAACTAAAAACTATAGATACATATTACATATACATTAATATTACATATTTCAACCGGTTGAAAAAAAAAATGTATTAATAGGACTTAATACATAGTAATATGCTATCTGCAAACTACTTCTCAAATCTCGTTATAATTTTTGTGTAAGGATTAACTATAAAGAATACTATAAACCCGTTGATGAGACTACGGATGTCACCGGACGTTTTGTGGCAAATGTTGTAATAGGAACACTGGAAATTGATAGGGCAGGGGAAATTTTTTTATTGCATTGCGAAGAATTAGAGAAAACTATATTTAACTTATTTGACAAAGCAATGGGAATATTATAGCCCGAGGGAGTTCAGCATGATAATGTTTTATTGTTTTTAAGTGATGCTGCCCCGTATATGGTGAAGGCGGGTAAATGTATAAATACCCTTTACTCTAAATTCATACATTTAACTTGCCTTGCTCATGCATTTCAAAGAATCGCCGAAAAAATTCGTGGTGAATTTTCAGATGTTGATAAAGTAGTAGCCTCAGTTAAAAGTGTTTCGAAAATCACCTATACGTATTAAAACATTTTTAAATATAACAAACAATGAGATTCCGTTGCCACCAGATCCCATATTAACAAGATGGGTGACTTGGATAAATGCCACCTTGTGAAGTGGTGTAGTGGAAAATTTGAAAGGTTTGCCTGAAGATATGACAAATGATGATTTGGCATACTTTAATTATGCTCCAATTACTTCTGTAGACGTTGAACGTAGTTTCTCAATTTACAAAAATTTATTGTCCAGTAATCGTCGGAGATTTACATTCGAAAACATAAGAAAGCATTTAATTGTACAATGTAACTTTCAAAAAACTAAAAATGAAGCAGAATTAATGATGTAATTTTTACACAGAACGTATATTTTTTTTTTATATATATATAAAACATTTGTGTTATTTAAGTAGCAAAGTTATTTATTTTTTCAAATTTAGTTGATGCATATTCAATAATAAAAGTTGTATCCTTGATTAATAATTTTTAACTTATTTTTTATTAATTATTAGATATAAATTTTAACTAATAACTTTTTAAAGTTAAAAGTGAAATTAACTAAGATTTAGTGGACATTTTTTTTTTTTTTTAATGCATATAAATGCATATTATAATGCATATTTTAATGATTTTAGAAACATATTTGCATGCATATTTGTGTATTTTTTAGAGCTATAAGTCCCTAAGCCTAATAATGTGTATTATATAGAAACTTAAAAAAAAAGAATATATGTATTATTACTCATTTCCTACTTATTGCGGCATTTAAAAATAATGAAAATATATTCGGAAGCGGTACATTATTACTACGGAGGCGGTCATAATGAGCGTTTGACGTATTATAATATTTCACGTGTATAATATTTTATGCACTCGGCGCGCTTACTCCTCGCTTTGCGTTCACAACCTATCTTACCTACTAATTGACTTACGTTCATTTTAACTTTTAAATGTGTACAAATATATAAAGCACAACAACGTATACAAAACATAGATTGATTTACATTCATAGCATCATAATTACCTACTATTGAAATATACATACTATGAAATATATACCTATATTATTCTAAGTTTTAATTTTTTTTTAACATTGGTAATTTTGTAATTATTACACATATTATATTATTGAGAAAGATTTTTATATGATATTCTTTACATTATTGTGTTCAACATTTTGTATAAATGTATCTATGTATTTCTAATGCGATCATTCTTCTCAGCGACGGGCATGCTCATAATCGAATTAAATATAATAGACAATAGGTAGTATTTATTTTCTACCCTATTAAAAATATTTATTTATTCAAAAATAAAGAAAGACATTATATTGATATGTACATAATAATAGATACGAGTGTAGGTGAGATGCTGATATTGGAAATAAATCATCTAGAAAAAAAATTATATTGTATTATGGGTATTTAATAAACCTATGTAGGTAATAAGAAAAGTAGAAAAATACTTTTTTTTGGCTGCTTGTTCTTTTAAAATTCTTGGTGGATCGATAATGTCGGTAACTAGATGTCTCTTACCAAACTGCGGATTTATTAATTCCGACAATAAACATTCATTATAGAATCTAAATACGAGATATAAAATAATATATGGTTAAATTTGTGAACATAAATTTAAAAATTAATTTTATTAAAAATGGTTTATACTAATTAGTATTATACTTACAAATGTACTTGAGACTGTATTTTTTGATACCAAAAGTTATCATCGATAATAATACATACATTATAATACCAATTTTCTGTATAAATAAAAAAATTACATTTTTTTCTTTTGGTTACATGCAATTGAGTCTGAATTAGTTATTAAGCTAACATTGTTTTGTTTGTCATTAAAACAAAAAGGAATCTGAGGAAATTTAAAATTGTTTAAAAATATTAGATAAGGTAGGTATTAAAAATCTAAATGTATTACTTTTCCTGTGTCAATAGCATCTAATATATCAGAAAAATTCCTAGCCGAAAATGGACATTTAATTTCGATGATCGAATCTTCGCCGATGAGGCCATCTAAATAATATAATTTATTGGTTATTAATTTGGTTTTAATTATTTTAAATTAATTATAAATAATTAGGTATTGTTATTTAATAGTTTTTGCTTTCAACTACCTGGACTTGCGGCTAAATATTGAATTTTCTCATCTATACACAAACCTACAGGTGCAATTATCAAATTATATAAACTTTCAAATTTTTTTTTTTTGCTTCGATCTCCATTACACGTCCATATTCAATAGCCTTAATTTTTATGTTTATGCAACTATAGAGCAAATCGTATACAATCTTTTTACAAGATGTATACTGTCGCATTTTGCATATTTTCCCTATATTTGAGGCAGTAATTCTTTTTTTTCTCTCCGAATACCAAAGTTGGGATTTGGATTGATCTTTGGTTTCGTTTTCCAATTTTTCTAAAAAATTAAAACAAAAGATTCATATAGCAACAATTTTATTCGATACCTAATAAAAATTTTTACCTCGATTAGTGGTCTTTAATTCGTTAAGAAAATTATCTTTTCTTATTTTGAATTCCGCAGGAGTTAAATCGTCAACCAACTCATCTGCTAATCCATAGTTTTCATCTGGACCACATTTTTTATTAATTTTTTTATTTTTAGAAGGAAATAACTCTCGGCTTCGTGCATTATTATGTCTCTTTCTCGCAACATCTTTTAAAAATAATTTACTAAATTTCCCTAAAATATTTATAATGAATTATTATAAATTGATATATATATTAACATTTTACCTATAATATATAAAATGAGAACTCATTACACTTATTTATTTGTTATTTTTATGATATTTTATAAGATATAATTATATTAATTGACAATTGCCCAAACTAGTTTTTATTAATAGGTACCTGGACTTTTTTTCATCACGTTTTTATGTATTGCTCGCAGGTATTCTTTAGAATTGAAGGACACTACTGCAGCTTCCACCCGGGTGTTGTATGAATTTCGTTGCGATAAATTTATTCTTTTTCCGCCGATGTATTAATTTATAACGCTGTGAAATTGCTCGCATATGTTGTTATCGTCGCGACGTCTAAACTCAAACTTGCCGAATTTATCATTAAGCGATTAACAATATTTTTTATTTCGACCATCATTCCACAGATTTCTGCACGCTGTACCCAATTTTCTTCTCCTAGAAGTCTTTTTTTACAAAAATAATCGTCACACTTTGAATGTTTGCCGAAAATGTGATACGGACTATTAAATAAGTCGGCTGCTAAATCTAAAAAACATATATTCATTTAGTACAATACACAAATTTTATACAAATAGTGTATTATATATTACAAACATATAGGTTTGTACATATTTATTTATAATTTATAATTATATAGCTATAAAAAACGATTTATAAGAAACCTTTTACTAAATTTTAAAGCTTTTGGCCGAGCAAAAAACTAAAATAATATAAGCTCGAACATTAAAAAAAAATATATATTTACAAAATTACAATAATATATATTATATTGTGTCACTATAACTAAAATTTGGGGGTGTTTGAATGATTTATCTGTCGACCATAAAACAGTAATACTGTGAATTATTTATAATTAAAATGTTTTACAAACTTTTAATTTTCTCTGCTGTTGGTACATTTTCATTTTTTCTGTGTCTTATTGCTGTCACAATAGCAATCCGGAATATATATATCTTAATATATTTTTCAGAATAAATTGCCTTAAGTTGATAGGATAATTAGTTTTTTTTGCAATAAAAGTTAATTTTTGGATATAATTCCGTAACATGTGATTTCGGCACTCGATCTTCTGCACAATATAATCAGGTCCATAGGGTAGAATTTCTTTAAGTCTTTTAGTGACACTACTGTCACCATCACCTGTGAAATCAAAATTAAATTAATATAGGTGCATTATAGTTTTTAAAATTGAATAACGTACCAATAAGCTTATTGAACTTCAATTTGTGTAGCTCTACACTTTTTAAAAAGCCCTCAGCAATTCCATCTGCTTCTATACCGGTGGCTGCTTTTTTCCAGTTTAAAAAACATGTATGAATGCCTGGAGTTTCATTTTTTGTTTCAGCTCGACTACAGATAATACAAAAGCGATTTCTGATCCCAACAAATAGCACTCTTTTAGTTTTGTATCCAATAATAGTGGCCTGTATATTTTAATATTTTATTAAAAGAAAATGAGGAAATGAGGATGCTGTGATTGGTGGTGATATGAATGGTCACGTAGGGAGTGAGAGGGTAGGGTATGAAAGAGTGCATGGAGGGTATGGTTTTGGCGAAAGGAATGAGGCTGGAGAAAAAGTTTTGGATTTTGCAGAATCGTATGAGCTTGCAGTAATCAATACATATTTTAGAAAAAGAGAAGAGCATTATATAACATACAAGAGTGGAAGAAATAGGTCGCAAATTGATTATTTTATGTGGAGGAGAGACAATATAAAAAGAGTAAAGGATTGTAAAGTAATTCCTGGAGAGTGTGTAATAACACAACATAGGTTGATGATAATGGAAGTATGGTGTAGTGGAAAAAAGATGAACAAAAGAAGGAATACAGGGAAGGAGATCAGAATTAGGTGGTGGAAATTAATAGGAAACAAAGAGAAGGAGTTTATAAAGAAATTAAAAGAAAAAGCTGTGTGGAATGTTGAGGGAGATATAAATGAGGTTTGGAGAAGGATGGTCACTTGTGTTAAGAACATAGCAAAAGAGGTTGTTGGTGAAACCAAAAGTAGTTTACCAGAAGACAAGGAAACGTGGTGGTGGGATGAGGAGATTCAGAGAGTAGTAGCGAGTAAGAAAAAGCAATTTAAGGTATGGCAGAAAAGTAGGAAGAGGGAAGATTGGATAGAGTATAAAAATGTATGTAAAATAGTAAAAAGTGCTGTAAGCAAAGCAAAGCTTAATAGGTATGATGAGTTATATGAGCGGCTAGGAACACAGGAAGGAGAAAAAGAAATTTATAGACTGGCGAAGGTCAGAGAAAAGCGATCCAAGGATTTCCAAGATGTTTGGTGTATAAAAAATGAGGATAAGAGAGTTTTAACAAATTATGAGAATGTGAAAAAAAGATGAAAAGAATATTTTGAGAAATTACTGAACGAGGAATATCCAAAAGAAGTTTTAGAGAGTATGTCATGGAATGAAGGATTGATTGGTCTAGTGGGCGAGGAGGAAGTGAGAGATGCGGTGAAGGCGATGAAAAAGAAAAAAGCGGTAGGACCAGATGGAGTACCTGTAGAGGTGTGGAAAATGTTAGGAGATGTAAGCATTGGGTGGTTGAAAAATCTTTTTAATAAGATACTGATAGAGGGAAAAATGCCAGAAGATTGGAGAAAGAGTTTTATTGTACCAATATTTAAAGGAAAAGGAGACATACAAGAATGTGGGAACTATAGAGGAATAAAGCTCATGAGTCATAGTATGAAGATCTGGGAAAAGATTATAGAGAAGAGGATAAGAAGTGAGACCTCGATATCAGGAAACCAGTTTGGTTTTATGCCAGGAAAATCGACAATTGAGCCATTATTTTGTGTTAGGCAATTAGTAGAGAAGTACAGAGAAAAGAATAAAAAACTATGCATGGTGTTTATAGATTTAGAAAAGGCGTATGACAGGGTGCCAAGGGAAGTTTTAAGGTGGGCATTAATGAGGAAAAATGTCCCAAAAATGTATGTTAATTTGATCCAGGATATGTATGAAGGGTCGAGTACTAGTGTCAAGAGTCGGTGTGGAGTATCAGAAGGTTTCAGTATAGGAGTAGGTGTGCACCAGGGGTCAGCTCTAAGCCCCTACCTGTTCTCAGTGGTAATGGATGAGGTTTCAAAGGAGATACAGGGTGAGATACCATGGTGTATGATGTTTGCGGATGATATAGTTCTGATAGGAGAAAACCTAGAAGTTGTCAATAATATGTTAAATGAGTGGAGGTTAGCCCTCGAAGAAAAGGGATTGAGAATTAGTAGAAATAAAACTGAGTATATTGAGTATGATTTTGGACAAAGAGACCAAGAAGTTGAAGGAATGAGGAGACAACTGACAATAGATGGTGATGTGATAGGTGAAGTTGAGAGCTTTAAATATTTAGGATCTTTTGTTCAAAAGGACGGGGGCTTTGACATTGATGTAAAACATAGGATTAAGTGCGGGTGGATGAAATGGAGAGAAGCATCGGGCGTGTTATGCGATAAGAGAATTCCAATTAGGCTGAAAGGTAAATTTTATAAAAGTGTAGTGAGACCAACTATGCTGTATGGTTCAGAGTGTTGGGCGGTTAACAGGAGAATAGAACAAAGTATGAGTGTCGCGGAAATGAGAATGCTTAGATGGTTGAGTGGAGTGACAAGAGAAGATAGAATAAGGAATGAATACGTGAGAGGTAGTGTTGGTGTAGCGCCAATTGTGGACAAGATGAGAGAAAATAGGCTGAGATGGTTTGGGCATGTGATGAGGCGAGAGGAAACGAATGCAGTAAGAGTGGTTATGAAGATGGACGTTGAAGGGAAAAGAGGAAGAGGAAGACCAAAAAAGAGATGGTTGGAGACTTTGGAGAATGACATGAGGGCTGTCGGTGTGTGCAGAGGAGATGTGATTGACCGAGTAAAGTGGAGGTGTAGGACAAGGGTGGCCGACCCCAAATAGTTGGGAGGAAGGCGAAGTAGAAGAAGAAGAAGATATTTTAATATTTTAATTAAATATTAACAATAATTTATGCATGTATGATTCCGGTTAAACAGGTATATAATTATTTTAACCCTTCAATGCACTGAGTTGCTTTTAAGCAACAAATTAAATAAACACGTTTCCCATCATATGTTATATTAATATTTATTCGTAACGATATCTATTGGATAATTTACAAACTAAATATTTACGAAAATTAATTCCTAGGTCTATTATCAATAAATTGTATTATCACAAACCGTTCGAAATGTACATGGTGATACAAATGATATCACACTTAATTGTACCATTTTTAAATTTTTTTTTACCAGTTTTGAGTGTATTTGGATGGTTAAAAAAAATTTTAAGTGATAAATTATATTGTTTTAAGTTGATATAAGTCCATTACTACTAATAAAGTGCTCTTTAATTTTAATTAGAACGAAATAAAAAATTGTTGCTTCAGAGCAACACTGCGTACATGGTGTTACAATTTTTTATTTTCGACTTAGAATTTGAACTATGAATGCATTATCTGATTCTCAAATAACTGCATTAATAGCAGATTGGGATAATAATGAAGATGAATGGGAAAACTCCGATAGTGAAAATGATATTGATGATTTTGAATTTCAAAACAATTTTGAAGAGCTTGGTAATATAGATAATAATGAGTTAGTCGATATAAATAATTTGCCGGTTGAAATTGACATTGACGGTGATTTTATAAAAATACCTTTAACATATAATAATGATATTTTCGAACCAAATAATACTGTCTTCTCTAACAATACACAAGTAAACGAAACATATAATAATCCCTTACAATATCCAACTTTAAATACAAATCATAAAAAATTAAGATCCCATACTAATACGTCTGAGCAAACATCTTCTCTTCATGTAGTTAGTGCTCATAAAAATCAGAAACCTGATTTCAAATCACTGAAATGGAAAGTAGGGAATTTAATATCCAACAATAGTACCATATACCACAACCAACAGTTATTACCTAATAATTTACATTTTGAAACTCCATTACAATTTTTTAACTATTTTTTCACCAACGAACTATATGATAAAATAAAATACGAGTCTGAACTTTATGCAGTACAAAAAAATCCAGAAAAATCATTTCAGGTATCTACGGATGGATTAAAAAAAGACTTCCATTGCAGATAAATGTATTTATAACTTAAATTTGTGTAAGTGAAAAATAATATTTAACCACAATCTGTGATGGAATTATTTTAATTTAAATATTTTATACTGTTTTTAATTTTTTATTTTTATTGAAAATTATGTAAGAAGAAGTAAAAAGGAGATTTTTTTAAGTTTTTATTATCATTATATATTATTTTAATTTGTTATTTTCATTTATAATTATGTAAGAAGAAGTAAAAAGAAGATTTGTTTATGTTTTTATTTTTATTGTTTATAAAGTTAAAATAAAAATAACACGTGCATACGCGCGATGTTGCTTACAAGGAACAAATAAAAATCTCGTATTTTTGTGCTAAAAAAACAGTCGGAGATTTTTTTAACTATTTTTTCTGAGTTCCTGAGACTCAAATTAGTCTAAAAAGATTTTTTTTTCAAAAAAATAAAAAATCGCGCATTGAAGGGTTAATGTGATATTTAACTTAAATTAATGCAATTGTAATGAAATTAATTTTTAAAAATAATTTCTGTGGACTAAAACGTTATATTCCACGTTACTAAAATAATAATTATGAATGTAGAATATATAAATGTATATTGTATGACAAAAATTAATTTACATAGCACTGCAGGCTTTATCTCACAATAGTCGAATTATTTGTACTTATTTGGGGAGACTAACATTTCAAATAAAATTTACTTATAAAATAAAAAACCTGGTAGGTACTACTTAAATTTTTAAAATTTGAAAATCATATTTTAATGGGCCTTAAATATATAATGAAAGTACAAAATATAGTATACCATTCCGGATAAAGCGTCGTATTTAGATTTATAACTCCGTTTTGACCACTGTCCATCTGCTACAACGGTATAAAACGGTATCCCATCATCGCCAACATCTCCTGCTTCTATTGCTAATTTTCTTTCTTCCTCTCCAGCTTTTTTTATTTCCTCCCACGCTGAGTTATGAATACTAGAGCTTAAGTTTTCATGTTCTTTAAAAAAAGTTGTACTTTTCATGCACGGAATTTCCATTGCAGCTGATAATTCAGCTAGTTGTTTTTGGCCAATTCCTTGAAGATGATATTTAACAATGCAACAATGTATAACTTTTACACCAACAACAAAATCAAATACAACAAAAACTGTATTGACTATTTTCAATTTTTTTTTTTTTTTTTAAAAATTTTAGATTAATGCTTTTCTAATAGTGTAATATATTTTAATTTTTTTAGACCCTTATATTTATGGGTTAAACCGCTATAAAATTTTGATTTTAAAATGGCAAGATATAATAAAAATGTATGACATTTTTATGATATATTTCCGTTTGAAAATCAAATGTTGATAGTGGTATAATCAGTAAACATAAAGATAAAAAAAAATAAAAAGTAATTTATTACCTCTATAATTTAGGTAGGTATATTAAGTAAATCAATATTATTATTTTTTCAATTTACCAATTGCTACAGTTCCATTTGTTACGGCTTTATTTATGGGAAGATATGATTTATCAGATGGTTCTGAAGAAATAACTTTTACAATGTTGCACATTTTGCATTGAAATTTGAATTTGGAAAAAAAACCATAACGTTTTTCTGAGACAAAAGACATATTCAAAAAAGAACAGTCTAGTCCACCACCATGTGAACTGTTTTGGATTTGTTTAAAAATATAATCAACATCTACAATTCGTCTACCCGATAAATGGTCAGTAAGAACCCTAAATATTACGTAATCAAAGAGATTTATGTTTTTTTCTGATACTTACTCAGTTTTACTATTTTCTTCAAAATTTGGTAATGTGTAGGATTCAATATAATTTAAATTAAAAGATTGATTACATTCAACAATTGGGACAACTTGAACAGGTATCGAAGTAAACCTAAAGTTTTTAATTAATTCATTATTTCTTAACAGGTGAAGTCTCAAAAACAAAATACATGATAAAAGGTTTGGCACTGCCTACTAATGTACAATAGGTTAGTTCAAAATTCTAATTAACGAAAAATTTTACAATATAAGGTAAAATGAAAATTATATACTAAGTGAAAAAATATATAATAAGATACCTAACCTCACAATTTTTAATAATCTTACTTACTGGATTGGTGTAACAAAGTCTACGTTTTCAATTTCTACGTCATTAGTAGAGCCAGTGGAGGTACTAGGTTCACTATAAATAATATAGGAGTATAGTAGTCAGTATAGATAAAAATTACCAAACAAATAAATTGTATTAGTTATAACCTCGTCATTGAGTTATAGGTTATTTTGATTGATGTGTTAAAATATGAACTTCAAAAGTCCAAACACGTTTTTTAATTTCAATAATTTCTTTGTTTTATATGTTCAAGATTTTTGTGGTGGCATAATTTTTTTTATCGTCATTTTACAAATGATCAGTGACCTTCTCTATGACGAGGTACAGTCGAGACTCGACACTAACTATATATGTATATAACAAAACAATTTTTTTCGTTTTAGACCAGGAAACTAAGCTTATAAAATTAAATTTAAATTGGTTATACAATGTTTTTGATTTTTAAAATAAATAATATGTAATTTAGGGCACTTACCTTGGTTTTTTAGATCGTCTTATTGCAAGTGTCTTAGTGACCATTTTTTTAGTCAATCGTTTACGCTTTAGCTCATTTTTTTTATTTGCCATAATGAACAATGTAGAGCCGGAAAATTATACTCGCAGTGCAGA
>JASXSY010003414.1:0-10071 GCA_034509805.1 Sipha maydis
TTTTATTCATCCTATTGCATTACATACCAGCATTTTTTGCAGATGTTTTTCTACGATTTACTAATCACAAAATAAGGTAATAAAATAATATTGCTTAGTCGGTTTTCAATGTGTATATTAATAATAGACAAAAATAATTATGTGCTTAGGGCTCTTAGAATTTATAAAAAGGTTTACAAGCTACAAAATGTCCTGTCACCTTTCACACTTATTGAATACAAGTTCAATGATCACAACGTAATGGATTTGATTTCACGACAAACTGATTACGATAAGTTATTGTTTAACATGAATTTGGTAAATTTAAAATGGGATTCGTATTATGAAAACTCCATTCGGGGATGTATTAAATACGTACTACACGAGTCCGGAAAGCCAAACCTAGAAATTTGGAGACGGTATGATACAAGTTTATCATTTTTTTAATTTTTTTTTAAATAAATAAATACATAGTTCAAAAAATGTACGTACTCAGATAAAAGTTTAAGGTAAAATAAAATAATGTTTACTATATTTTTTTCAGGATTTTCGTGTTACACTATGGATTGATTACAATCACTATCATTATAATGTTTTATATATTTGTCTATATACTTAATTTTATACTTAAATAATAAAAGTATAGTATTACTTGTTCAGGGTTCTTGTATTACTCAGTGGAGTTATTATAATTGTGACAGTTATAATGTTTTATGTAATTGTCCTTATATTTAATTTAATATTATAGTATTTTAAATTTAAGAACTATTTTTATTTTTTTGTTTCATAGAAGCTACATATGTTTTACTGAACTGTTACAATGACATTTATAAATAAATCTTTTTACTCGATTGGTATTATTTTGTGTTTTGTGTTGTTTGTTCCTTTACACTTAGTTCAATATCAATCGTACTTTCAATTGAGTTTGTCATATATGAATAAGGAATTATATCGTGTGAAAATTACGATTTAATCATTTAAATCAAATTGTTTTATACTATTCGTATACATTCAATTTTAGATTCTGAACGGAGTGAAGAATGTATTGATTTTACAATGATGTGTGTTTTTTTTTTTTTTTGTGTCTGTCGACACGATTTGGGGCAGTAAAAATGCTTGGCTCGTACAAAATACTTGAAAATTTAATAGAAGATTCCACAGAAGTAGTTCTTATTGTCATTCAAAAATTATTAAAATCCATAGGCACAATTTTTTTTTAATAAGCGTTTGAACAGCGAATATTGACATAAAATTATATGTAAAATATAATATAATGTATAATATTCTAGACTGACAAACTATGTTGCTGTATGCAACCGCCAACCCATCATTATTGAAAAATATATTTATCGTTTCAAAATAAAATATACTTTTTACAATATTTATAAATAACAATGTATCATATTCTAGACAAACATATTAACTCCGTTCAGAATCGTTATTCGTATACAATGATATCTATCATTGCATTCAAATTTAACAAATCCATTGTAATAAATAGTCATTCTTCATATAAAATATATTATTATTTACTATCGTGTGTTATTATTGTTTACTAACATGAACATCCGTATCCAAACAATTTATTGGGGTATAGCGTACCTATTATTTGTATTACCACTGTTGTTTCTTGGTATAGTACTATAGTCATTACTTATTAACCATTTGTTTTATAAGCCATTTTCAATTTTTTTTATAAGCGTTTGAACAGCGAATATTGACATAAAATTACATGTAAAATATAATATAATGTATAATATTCTAGACTGACAAAGATATCGGTTTTTTTTAAAATGCTCTAACTCAAAAACGAAAAACTGCAACAACTTAAAATTTTCACCCAATCTTTATATTGACGTTTTCTATACATGGTTAAGTTTTCAAAGTATTTTGACATATTTTGACTTATTTATAGACAATTTAAATTTTCGATTTTTGTAAAATGTTTGTTTTTAAACATCTATGAAATTTAATTGGTTGAGCGAAAACTCTTGAAAATTGTATACTAGGTTTATAATAAGTTAAACTTATCGTAACTAAAAAATATCGGTGATCGGTTAACTCAATTTTTTTTTATAAGCCCTTAATGCTCAAATTTGTATAAAATGTGTAAAAATCACGATAATTTGCAAGTTATTTTGTAGATAAAAATTCATAAAATTTTTTTTGTTCATACTTAAGGTTCAAAATTTTAACACTAGGTTATCTATGAGCTACTCTTCAAAAATCTTTAAAAAAATTTCTACCGGACTAAGAGGAAAAAATTGTATGACTGTTTGAAATTTAAATATTTACGAAATTGCATAAAATAGCGATTTATTCTCAGACGATTTTAAATATTTGTCATAATTCAAAAAGTATAAGTCGCAGATTTTTGAAATTTTTACCAGCTGTTAAGATTGGTATTTCCTTTATGTCATATTTTTTTCAAAATATTATATTGATTTTTAAGCCATTTACAGGCATTTAAAATATTCGATTTTTTTACAATTTATTTTTATTATCAGTGATAAAAAATAAAAAATAAAAAATTTGGCTCGTACAAAATACTTGAAAATTTAATAGAAGATTCCACAAAAGTAGTTCTTAATGTCATTCAAAAATTATTAAAATCCATAGGCACAATTATTTTTTATAAGCGTTTGAACAGCGAATATTGACATAAAATTACATGTAAAATATAATATAATGTAGAATGTTCTAGACTGACAAACTATATTGCTGTATGCAACTGCCAACCCATCCTAATTGAAAAATATATTTATCGTTTCAAAATAAAATATACTTTTTACAATGTTTATAAATAACAATGTATTATATCCTAGACAAACATATGAACTCCGTTCAGAATCGTTATTTGTATACAATGATATCTATCATTGCATTCAAATTTAACAAATCCATTATAATAATGATCTATCCTATAAGCGAGGTGCACTCCACCCCTAACTGTACAGCAGAGCGAGGCCCATCCGGTTCTTTTTTTAGATTATATATTTATCTAATGCCCACATAAGTAACTTGTAGTTTACTGACTTCACTAGTTGATTTTTCCCACAAGTCACTCAAAATACAACATTATTTTATGAAAAACATTCGTTATGCTAATTTTCATTTTTTTTTTTTTTTGTATAAATTGTATAAATTCTAAAATAAAAAAATAAAAAGTGAAATAATATATATTTTATTATTTTTATATCATGTACTATTGTAAGCTTTTCTATATAGATTTCAGGAATGGAGTATTTTTGATTGTTCCGTACGTATAACTAAAATGTTTAACTAATTAATAAGCTATACTATATTAAATATGTAATTTATTTTATTTATCTGTCTAGCAATTAAATATGGATAAAGATGGTTTCAATAAAGTAAATTTGCGGGTAAAAAATTGTACGTCAAATAGTACATTTATACCAATACATAGGAATTTCGGTGAAAAAATCTGTGAGGTTTTAGGGCTTGAGTGGTGAGAATCACCTGGTCTTAAGTGCTTCTTCGGGTGGTGTCACCTTCTCTCCATGGCCTTTCATTCTTCCAGTTTTTATCATTTATTATTTATATCACACTAGGAAAAATTAAAATACATATATGTGAATACATGCATGAAGTTCCCTCCCTATAAAAGGGTCTAAGGCAGCCACTACCTGTGTTTAGGATATGTGTACAATGTACATAAGATTTGGGTTAAATAAAATTCCAAACCATTGTTACTCACAGTGGTATTTAGATAAGGTGAAAAATCGGTCGTTGGTTGTGGATATGTGGATATTTTATAACAAATGATAATTATATTTTATTGTCATGAATATTCGTTGTAATATATGTAAATTCCATGATAAATTTCTCGAATGGGCCTTTAAATTTATAAATAAATAATTTAAAACCATATTTCCTTAGTATTCTATTTGCTTATACTTATATTTTCCGTTTTACTGTAGTCTATGCTATAAAATATATTGTTGTAATTTATGATTATTTGATTATTAGTGACCAGAGAGACAACATTCAGTACATAGAACAGTAGATTAAATACCTATTAAAATTAATCAAAAATAATGCTATACATTTCAACTGCAAACTAACGAGAGCAAAATAATACAGTTTTTAGAGTGCAATATTGTAATTTTATTGGAGAAAATATAATGTTTAAATATGTTATTTTTTAAATCGTGTACAAATTTTATAATTGAAATCATCAACGGAACAAAAAACCATAGTAAGATCACTAAAACACGAATATCTATTATTTACTTCTGTATTACAGCTGTATATGGGTATATCCAATTGGTATATAATACAAATTTTTTAAGTAATCGTTTTTAGATTCTGAACGGAGTGAAGAATGTATTGATTTTACAATGATGTGTGTTTTTTTTTTTTTTTTTTTTTTTGTGTCTGTCGACACGTTTTGGGGCAGTAAAAATGCTTCGATTGCCTTATGTAGCAACTTTTCTGAAAGGAAAGTGAATCTATTTGGTACTTTGGGGGGTCAAAAGTTAAAAATTTCCAATATTTTTTAAATGCGACGGGAAAAACCATAAAAAAATTTGGGAAAAACGGGAGTTTTTACGCAAAACCAGTTTTTGACATAATCAAATTTTTTATTTTGCTATAACTCAAAAACTAATCGATGTAAATACTTGAAATTTTCACCAAATGTTTAGATTAGCGTTCTCTATACACCATTAAATTTTCTTAAATTTATTTAATTTAACTATTCTTTATTAAATTGAGCTATTTATAGACAATTGAAATTTTCAATATTTTTAAGTATTTTTTTTTTAAATAACGATAAAATTTTTTTGGCTGCCTAGAAAATCTTGAAAATTTAATACAAGGTTTCTTATAAGTTGTTCCTTAACTCATAAAAAAAAATCTAAAATCGTAAGTCACAATTTTTTTTTATAAGTGCTCAAAGTTACAATTTATACGAAATATGTAAAAATCACGATAATTTGCAAGTTTTTTTGTAGTTAAAAATTCATAAAATTTTTTCTGTTCATACTTAAGGTTCAAAATTTTAACACGAGGTTATGTATAAGCTACTCTTCAAAAATCTTTAAAAAAATTTCTACCGGAATTAGAGGAAAAAATTTTATGACTGTTTGAAATTTAAATATTTACGAAATTGCATAAAATAGCGATTTATTCTCAAACGATTTTAAATATTTTTTATAATTCAAAAAGTATAAGTCGCAGATTTTTGAAATTTCTACCAGCTGTTAAGATTGGTATTTCCTTTATGTCATATTTTTTTCAAACTATTATATTGATTTTTAAGCCAGTTATAGGCATTTAAAATATTCGATTTTTTTACATTTTTTTTTTATAATCGGTGATAAAAAAAATTTGGCTCGTACAAAATACTTGAAAATTTAATAGAAGATTCCACAGAAGTAGTTCTTAAAGTCATTCAAAAATTATTAAAATCCATAGGCACAATTTTTTTTTATAAGCGTTTGAACAGCGAATATTGACAAAAAATTACATGTAAAATATAATATACTGTATAATATTCTAGACTGACAAAGATATTAATTTTTTTTTAAAATGCTCTAACTCAAAAATGAAAAACCGCAACAACTTGAAATTTTCACCAAATCTTTATATTGACGTTCTCTATACATGGTTAAGATTTCAAAGTATTTTGACATATTTTGACTTATTTATAGACAATTTAAATTTTCGATTTTTGTTAAATTTTTGTTTTTAAACATCTATAAAATTTAATTGATTGAGCGAAAACTCTTGAAAATTTTATACTAGGTTTATAATAAGTTAAACTTATCGTAACTAAAAAATATCGGTGATCGGTTAACTCAATTTTTTTTTATAAGCCCTTAATTCTCAAATTTGTATAAAATGTGTAAAAATCACGATAATTTGCATGTTATTTTGTAGATAAAAATTCATAAAATTCTTTTTGTTCATACTTAAGGTTCAAAATTTTAACACTAGGTTATCTATGAGCTACTCTTCAAAAATTTTTAAAAAAATTTTTACCGGACTAAGAGGAAAAAATTGTATGACTGTTTGAAATTTAAATATTTACGAAATTGCATAAAATAGCTATTTATTCTCAGACGATTTTAAATATTTGTTATAATTCAAAAAGTATAAGTCGCAGATTTTTGAAATTTCTACCAGCTGTTAAGATTGGTATTTCTTTTATGCAATATTTTTTTCAAAATATTATATTGATTTTTAAGCCACTTATAGTCATTTAAAATATTCGATTTTTTTACATTTTATTTTTATAATCGGTGATAAAAAAAATTTGGCTTCTACAAAATACTTGAAAATTTAATCGAAGATTCCACAGAAGTAGTTCCTTATGTCATTTAAAAATTATTAAAATCCATAGGCACAATTTTTTTTTATAAGCGTTTGAACATCGAATATTGACATAAAATTACATGTAAAATATAATATAATGTAGAATGTTCTAGACTGACAAATGATATCGGTTTTTTTAAAATGCCCTAACTCAAAAACGAAAAACCGCAACAACTTGAAATTATCATTAAATCTTTATATTGACGTTTTCTATACATGGTTAAAATTTCAAAGTATTTTGACATATTTTGACTTATTTATAGACAATTTAAATTTTCGGTTTTTCTAAATTTTTCGTTTAAAAATAAAATATACTTATATAATATTTATAAATAACATTGTATTATATTCTAGACTAACATATGAACTCCGTTCAGAATCGTTATTCGTATACAATGATATCTATCATTGCATTCAAATTTAACAAATCCATTATAATAATGACCTATCCTATAAGCGAGGTGCACTCCACCCCTAACTGTACAGCAGAGCGAGGCCCATCCGGTTCTTTTTAAAATGTTGAAGTGTCATTTGTAAATTGTTTCTCTCATAAGAGATTCATTTGAGTATATGTTACAGCACACAGAAATGTCTATTCATAGTTATTCTAATGAAATACCAATCAATTTATGCTCTATAGGTTAATGAGATTCCATTAAATGCGTTGAATTGGAATAAATCATCATAATATGCACTCGTATTAATAGTAAATGTCATGCCTTCTTCGGTTTACTTCTAATCACGCATTCATCTATTGAAGTTTGGATATCATTCGTATACTTTATAATTATATTATACACACGTATAATGTTTAGTTAGAATTAATGTTGTATTCTTGATTTGAATCGATATTAAGTGGTATTATAGTTCGGTTAACTGTACGTATCAATTAATGTTCATAAAAATAAAAAATAAAAAATGGAAAAAAATAATGAACCTTTAAGCGAGATACAGCGATTTTATGAGGACTCGAATGTATTTGTTACTGGTGCCACTGGATTCATTGGACATTTACTAATCGAAAAACTTCTTAGGTATATATATTTTTTATTCACAGTGTAATCAGTGCCGATGATTCTGAGTAAAACGAGGTATGTACTTGTTTTACCATGTGTATTTTTTTTATGATACCGAGTGAAATGAAAAACGTATTATAGCTTTATTATAATGCAGAAATTTTTTTTAGGTTATTTTTATTTTTTATTTAATTTAATATTTTTTAAAATATTTTTCTGCCTTTACGATTTTAATATAGAAATATCGCTTTGATGAGTATTTCAATACTCAAGATTGTTATACTTGAATCCTTATAAGTTGGTTTTACTTTAATATATAAATATCGAAAATAAATATGAGTACAATTATACTTGCATTGATTGTAATATACACATTTTGATAATACTCAACCAGAAATACAAATCTTTGCACCATTTTTTTGGTTAAAAAATCGTAAAAACCTTCAATTTTAATGTTTAATGATTGATAACTAAATACACGATTTTTCATGAATAATTAACTTTTTAGTAGGCAATAAAATAAAAGAGTTTGATCGGAAGATTTCTATTGGAAAATTGTATACGCAATAGAATATTACATTTGATGAAATTGAATATTTCAACGAAATTTGTTGAATCATCTAAATATTTATATTTATATAGACAGAATTGTTGAATCTCATTAGCTCAGAATCGCACGCTTCCTTAAGTAAAATACTGTCCAAATATATTGAATTTAATTACGGTTTATATTGATGTAATTTTTCTCATTTACAGATCATGTAAAATAAATAAACTTTTTCTTTTGGTCAGATCAAAGGAAAACAAAGAACCAACGGTCCGATTACGTGAAA
Organism: Sipha maydis; assembly: GCA_034509805.1. NCBI lineage: Eukaryota > Metazoa > Arthropoda > Insecta > Hemiptera > Aphididae > Sipha > Sipha maydis. The sequence goes on from JASXSY010003414.1 coordinate 8,168, forward strand.
TGTTCAGTTCTACGGTTTGTGTTACCAAAATTTGGTGTCGAATACCATGTTACAATAATTGTACTATAATTATTATAGTTTGTTCAGCGAAAGAACGTGCCGGTTTTACTTCTTACATACCCAATATTTCAAAAGATAATCGATCAATAGTACGAAAATGGTCGGTAAACAACTTTTTGATTATTGCCACTCGTATAGAATACACGTGTGTATATTAAAATTATTTTATTATTATGTCAATAATAAATTATTATTATTTATCGTTAATGAAGTGGTCTCAGTAAGGGAATCTATGGCTAAGCGCGGCTTGGGAATATGCAAGAATGAACTAATTTTGGTCTTGCCATGGTACGTTCTCTTGGTGGACAGAGTATATAAATTATGTACTTATATATGTTAATGTATATATAGCATATTAGGATAGACCTTATTCGTAAATAATTAATAAGGGTAATTTTCTTGTTTTTTTTTTTTTTTTATTGAATTCAGAAATAATTTTTGTACGTGGACATTTTTGTCATAGATATTTTTACCGACACCCGTTATTTAGACCGTTCAATATAACCGAAAGAAAAATCTGTAAAATAATACACAAACGTTCAAGAAATAATTTTAGAAGGCATTCATTAATTAAGTGTTAAAGTTGATGGAAATAAATTCATATTAGTATTCTTTTCTAAAAATTACACGAAATTAAAGTAAATAAAATCAAAATTTATATTAAAGATAATCTTATGATCATTTCACCCTCAACTTTATTTTTAGATAATTTAATTTGGTAAAATGTTTATATGTATAAACCTTTTATAATATATTCAACCTTATGTTGTATACATTTAAAAAAAACCCAAAACATTTAATTTCGGTAATTATAAACAATATTTTGCTACTTTATAATATTTAATTTTTGATTTTTACTTCATAAAACAATGAACTTATGAGAACTTATGTAAAGTACATTTTTGTAAAAAATAATAAAACCTATAATTAGGTAATTTGCATATTCTCGCTAAATACTATACTTTCTGAATAAAAAAAATAATAATAAAACTGTCATCTTTTGCCACATTTTAATCCAAATACGACACCGGAATAGATAAAGTGAAACTTTCCAAATTTAATCTAAATTATTTTTATATACCAATTAAAAAATTAGCAAGGTACTGTGTAAACTTTTCATAATAAAATATTCAACCTATATAAATAAGGATCACTCTAATATATTTGTTATTGTTAATTTTTTTTTTAACTACAATAATTGTGAATTGATAACAATTACAGCTTTTCGAAAGATTATGGAACGAGCAACCGGATTTTATCAGAAAGGTGTTCCTGATCCAGGGCGATTGCGTGGAGCCGAATTTAGGTTTATCCGTAGCCGATGTAGAATATTTGGTCGCCAACATGGACATCGTAATTCATTGTGCCACTACGATAAACTTCAACGGACCGCTCAAACATACGGGTTTAATCAACGTTCGATCGACTAGAGATTTATTGTTTATTGCTAGACGTATGGATAGGTTGAAGGTAATTATTCTACAAAAAATATATATGTGAAATTTATAATATTATAATATGTAAACATATTCTTGGGAGGGTTTGTTTTAAAATATAAATCAACATTTAAATTCTTAAATATTGTACAAAATAATAAGGTAAATAAAATAAATTTTAATTTTAAGACCATTATTATACATTTATATATATAAATTAAATATAATTATGATTTATAATAATTTATATTATTATATTAAATTATTATTAATTATAATTAATAACAGTTTATATATAATATATTTATAATAGTAAAATATGCCAATATGCATTGCTAGATCAGCTATGGGTAATTATTAAACAAGTTGTGTATATTTAATATCAATAACACTTTGTTTTATTTAATG
>JASXSY010003415.1:0-17516 GCA_034509805.1 Sipha maydis
ATCATATACCACGCGTTGGTCGAGTGCGGGCAAAAAATGAAGATGTGGTGGCCATTTGGTCCATCACAGGTTGACAACTCGGTGTCCGACAGGATCACGTCCGTCAGCGACGAGGATTTTCCGGTGCAAAACGAGAAATCACCGAAGAACACCAGCCACGTTGCAACCCAGACTGACGAAGCGGTAGACGCGTTCACCGGAAATGACGTTTCCACGCAAACCAACCGAGTGAATCTGACGAAGGATGCTTGGTGTCAAGTTGGCGGCAATAAGCCGATGAAGATCCAGGGAATTGTAACCACGGGGACTGTGGTGGAAAAAGCCAGAACGGTAGCAGAATCCGCAACACCACCATCAAGCCGTGTGGTGAAATTTTCCACCGACAAGTCCGTGGTGAACTACACCGCTGAAGTTAGCGACAAACACTTATTAACTTAATAAAAAATGTTTTCTCTGAAATTTACGATTGTCGTTTTCACGCGAGTTAAACTCAAGGAAATAATGTCGTCTAAATAAGATTATTTTCATTTATATTTCCTTGAGTAAATTATTATCTTATTAAGTACACGAACATAATAGTGTAAAAACGGCAATCGATATAAATAAAATCAATCATAAAATATTTATATTACGATTTCATGACTTAGAAATGTTTTCATCAGCATTTTTTTTTTTAAGTCCAATAAATTAAACAAAACAACATACATTTTCAGTTCGTAGTAAATACTTGTATTTTAATCGTTTTTTTTTTTTTTGTTGAAAGTTTTATTTTGACATTACCGCAAAAGTGTATATTACAATATTTGTGTTCTTATATTATACTTCTTTTACTACTTTTTGTTTCAGAAGTCTACATTGTCCAGTACCGTGAAGTATTGGAAAATTAGACGTTCATTATTTTCCCGATTTGATCGAGGGATAATGTTAGACGAAGGTATGAAGAAAAAAGAAAGAAAACGCTTCTTTTTTTTTTTATACGTTACAAAAAAATTCTAGTTTATAATGCGTTACGATTTGCAGAAAGTTTCATTTCCGTTTGCCCGGAGATTCTCGCCGCGCACATGGCCCGCAGGTGTCCATACGGAACGGTGGTGGATCCGTTTTGCGGCGCCGGGGGCAACGCTATACAGCTCGCTATGACATGTCGCAAAGGCAAGTTACGGTTTATTGCAATCCGAAACGAAATTGATCGATCAATAACAACCAGTCTTGTAAAACGGTTACTGTAATTATTTTATTTTTTATTGTCTTTCTGTTCAGTTATCGCAGTGGACGTGGATCCGGCGAAAATAAAGCTTGCGCGTCGGAATGCCGCGGTATACGGCGTAGCCGGAAAAATAGAGTTCAGAGTCGGCGATAGTTTCGCCGTCTTGTCCGGGGTGAGCGCGGATGCGGTGGTTACGTCCCCTCCTTGGGGTGGCCCGTACGATGCCCAGGACGTATACAGCCGCGAAAAGGGAGGAATGGCCGGTGTCCTTGATATGGCGCGCAAAATCGCTCCCCGTGTCGTCCTCCGACTACCGAAAGCGATCAACAAGACGCAATGCCTCAACATTTCGAGAGCAAAAGATTTCGGCCTGGTCGAATTCGAAAGCGTCACGATCGACGGGTACCCGGACTCCGTGAACGTGTACCTAAAAACCCAGCAGGTAAATATACCGGTTAGCGGCTACCGTTGTACCATTCGTTTAAAATATCTGCTTTACCCGCTGCTGGTTCACTCTGCATACGTTGATACACTTGCGATATTATTATGTTTTCAGAGTAACATCAGACTACCAGGACCGATGATTACGTCTAAAGTCAGTTTGAACTCCGGTTGCTGGAAGTACAGACCTAATGGTACCGATGGTTTAGCGGGTTACTCGGCTTACTTGAACCGTACGATCAAATTTTTGATGAGACATTGATGTCTTCGTTTTTTTTTTGTATTAAACATTAACTTATGTGTTTACCTTATATCTTAATATATTTTGAAATCTATTACTCATAAAATCTTTACTTTCGAATATTCATAGTTCGTGTCTGACTGAAAAAAAAAGTTTATGTATAAAGTCTCATTCTTCTCAATTTTATACTTAAATTTAAAGTTTAATAAAACTACATAAACATATATATAAATATATATTGTTATATATTTACAAGACTGAAATTATACTAAATAATTGCATTGTGGTTCTTATCCCGCGTAATGACAATGATATTGTAATCATAAAACGCACATCAATCGACTATCAGTTGTCATTGTATGTATCAGCATTAGCTTTTTGCTAAAATATACGATTATTGACTAATATAAGTGAACATTTCTAATGAATGAAATATATTATAGTGAAACTCGAGTGGCTTTGATGAAATGTATTCGTGTTGTTAATTATTTACAACGTTTATTGAACGAAACAAATTGACGATATTGTGTTTTCGAGATTTGTATTGCAGACTTAACGGTACATCTTTCGAATTGGTTTTCGATGGAAAATAATTTTTCAAGTTATTTTTCTCTGACAGCGAAAGCAAAAATAAATAATGCATTGTAAAAATATTTGACTTTTGGAACACAAGCTTTTAACGGGCTTGTGTTATACGTCATTCTAACCGGGTAGTTTTGATAATAGAAAGAAAAAAATATCCCCATAACGTACTGTTTTTGCACTCGGGCGTGTACGCGAGTAACCACGTAAAAGTGTTGACTATCATTTACACGACCATCGTCGTATGTGGTGTTGTAGCAGTTTATAAACGGCTATGAATTCGTGACGACTTAAGTATTTTGCCTCCGTCACATTTCAGCGAACGGTAAATGCTTATTTTTTTGTAAATCTAATTTGTTACATTTTTGAATCGACAGCGCCGGGGGTGTTGCTCCCACAATATTACCTCGGAGACTTTTGTACTTGCCGACAAAAGGTTAGGTGCACGTGACTGAACACCAGCAGTCAGGTTGAATTGTCCAACGCCGGTCTTACTGAATTAATTGATTATGCGGACTGCGATAACTGCATTCGATGTATGTCAATAAGATACGAAAAATATATGAACACCGCAAAGTTTGTCACTTTCATCGAACTCGGTCGTTGCACCTTGGTAAATTATAAAATCGTAAACTACACCACTTTCACCAGCTAAAATAAAAATCTTGATACCCCAGGGACAAGGTTTTCCTTTCGTGTATTGTTTGACTAACAAATGTCCTTTAAATGAGACCTTTTGTTCGTCAATTGAAAGATTTCGTTCTTTGGGTAAAGTTTAAAGTGTAAAGAAAAAGTGCAATAGTTTACCCGGTAAACTATTGCACTTTTTCTTTATCAAATCATACATTGGATGTACTTTAATAAATTTATCTTTATTTCCAAATGGTATCGCTTCATTATTGATTATATGCAAATTTGGTCGTAACTGAAAAAAACGATTTCTGGTCAATGTATTATATATTAAATTGACACAGAATTCGTCCTTCTAATATATACAATCTCTAAGATATTTTAAACTTCACATTATTAAATATATTGCTATTAGCTGTTTTATTTAGTGAGAATTTATGGCCCTAAAATTTGGTACACTATTTTGAACAGTATAAAGTGTTATATTAAACGCAATTTCTTCAAAAAAAGTTTCATCGAAAATATCTAAGAAATATCCGACAGGAAACGTAATTTACTACAAATATCTTCTTGTATGTCATACAAGTTTAATTTTGGTGATATGTATGTTTCGATATGCCAGGTTATATATTTATTTATTTTCAGTTACATGATATATTATATTAGGTTAAATTATTGGTGAATTATTATTAATATTAGTTGTTACTTCATTTAGCTCATCATGTATTTCTTCGAAATCGTTCAACAAATTTTGAAATTCGTCATTCGGAAAATCTAATTCTTTTGTTTCGTCGTCAATACTTCCAATATCAGAATCATAGCCATCCCCCAATAAACTAAGTATATACATTTCACTTAGCTTTTTAGTCATTTTATAAATTATATACAATAGTTAAGATAAAACCAATTATATTGAAATAAAATTATTCATATAAAATATTTTGTAAATAAATCCTAATGAAATTATCAAAAAACGTTTCAATGTGATACTCATAGGCGGAGATTGGGAGGGGGGGGGCTTATCCCCCCTAAAAATATCCAAATTATTAAATTTCGTAGTATAAAATATTAAAATAGGTACTTATTTTGCAATAATTGACATTTAAGCCCCCCCTAAAATTCAATCAAATCTCCACCTATGGTGATACTGTGATAATAACCATAACGAAAAAGAGCGGGATGATAAATAACGAAGCATGCCGTTCAGGCCCACGGGTCACAAATTTGACCAGCTTTTTACATTGTCATTGGTAACAAATGTGTAACACAATTCATGTACTCTTTGTTGAATTACAAAGTGTCACCAATGGATAATGAAAAATAAAAATCCCCATTTATTATCATCGATTATAGATTTTATATGGATTTTATAAACATCTGTTTTTATGATTACCGATTGCTTGATTTTAATTTGATAAAAACGAGTAAATAACGTATTTATATTATTACAATCTTTGTGATACTGTATTATTCTTAATCTACGGAACATCTTGTATAATAATAACTATATAGCAATACCGCAACATAAATAATGAATATATTAAATGTATTGCAAACGATAGGTCACTTTTGTAACTCGTAGGTCTGAAAGGGTTTTTGACGTGTTTTTATGAGCTCCCGCGAGATTGACTTTTTCGTCGGGAAAAAGTGAAGAGTTTTTTACGCCGAAGATACCGGAGGATTTGTCTTGAGAAATCGTGTGCACCTGTACAGATCCCAAGAAAATCGGACCAAGGGTTGAGAAGTTACGGCGACATAAGGGATACATCAGGTCAGAGATTTATTTTTCCGTAGTTACGGGTACTCACAGGGGGATCACTCCTCTCTGGACGGTCCTTTACTCTCGTAATTTACAGGGAGGGTAGCCAGGGTTGTCCCCTACCGTTTGAGACTAGTTTCAACTCCGTGGGCTTAAATACGCACCCTCGAGGGCGGTTTAAACATCCGAAATTTGACTTTTTTAAACAAAAAATTCGTTTTTTGTCGAGAATCAACAAACTCGTTAGCAACCCGCGTTGCTAGCCGGTTATTAGTCTCGATAATTTTTCTAAGTCCGAATTTTAATATTTCTGTTGTTGGTCTACGTTGCTAACTAGAAATCAACAAGTCATAATTATCTTTTCGAAAATTTTTCTAAGTCCGAAAAATAACAATCGCGTAGATATTTCGTGTTGCTAACAGGCAATCAACAAGTATTCGATTAATTCCGAAATAATTCTAAGTCCCGACAATTCGGTTGTTAACGACGACAACATAATCAATAAAGAAATATTTTAAAGTCCGAAACCACAAATTAACTTAAATCCGTCCAGATAGGGTTGGTATATGGGGTTTGGAGGATTTTAACATTATAGCACAACAAGCAACTATTGAAAATGGATGAAAGAGATAAACAGGGTACGTCAAAAGTGACAAAGCCCAGAAAGACAACAACAATTAAGAAAAACAAAGAACCCGTACCTACTCAACAATCGGAGTCGGATAGTGAATCCGGTAATGAAATTGAGCGGGCACTTGAGAACGCTATAAGAAAACAACAATTGGAAAAACGAAAAGAAAAAGAAAAAGAAAAAGAAAGAGAAGCAGAAAGAGAAAGAGAAAAACAAAAACAAAAACAAAGAGAAGTTTTAAAATCAAATTGCTGCGAAAAATGCACAAAATGCGTTAAAGAGACAAACGATACTATGATAAATATTTGTACAGTTATAACTAATCTGCAAGACCTTCACAATCAGATTACTTATAAACATGGAGTTGATAACACTACAATGGCAAAACTTGGAGAATCAATAATTTATCTAGAAAACCTAAAACAGAAGAATATAAGAAAGGAAACGGATGATTTAGAGATACTAAAAATGAAATTCGACCAAATGGAGAAAAACATGGAAACATTGATTTCTAATAAAATTGAATCCATCATCTCTAATTCACGCGATGAAGCAAGGGATCTTAAGAATACCATAGAGAAACTTAACAGAACCAAACAAGTGAAAAATACAGAACCTCGGACGATCAAATCCCGCTTGGGATCTAGACCTAGACCGCCAAGTAGAGTTGAACCAGAGAATAATAATAAAGAAGATGGTTTTGTTTTAGTTACAAGAAAAACTAACAAAAAACAACGTTCTAAAAAGCTTATTGAAAAAGCAAAAAATGAAACACCGGAACTAGGATATATTGTCAAGAACACAGGGAGTAAGACATCTCTGGAACTAAAGAAACAAGCTTATTCAGAGATACTAAAAAATAATCTGAGACCAAATATAGTAATGACAAATACTATTAAAAGAACAGGAGACATTTACATTAAACCTGCCGATCGAAATACAAGAGAAGCTTTGCTCAAAAGTAATCTCGAGGTAGTTGAACAAAAAACATTGAAACCAAAGTTATTGGTATACAATGTTGATAGTGAGTTAACCGGAGTAGAAGTTGTGGAGGATCTCATTAACCTCAACTCCGAACTTAGAGATACTGACAAAGAAAAATATAATGCAATCAATAAAAGATCGCCCCAGGGACAAATATCTTCCAGAAAAGTATCCTGGTTACTGGAAGTCCACCCGAGCATATATAAAAAACTTGTCAACGGACGATTCTACATCGGTATGTCGTATTGTAGAATCCTACCCTATGACCAAGTTACCAGGTGTTTCATATGTCAAAGGTATGGACATATTGCAAAATACTGCCCGACTAACATACAGACATGCATGATATGTTCGACACAGGAAAAGAACCACGATTGGAAAAACTGTAGTTTAAATCCAAAATGTGTGAACTGTGGTAAAAATGAGCCATCGAATCACCTTGATTGCCCCTCACGCATGAGAGCAATTATACAAAGGTGCAGAAAGACAAGTTATGGCACAAATTCATCATGAATAATTTAAAAATAATACAAACAAACGCAGCGAGGAGTCAAATAGTAAATGACGAACTCCTGCATTATAGTACCATTAACAAAATAGACATAATACTAATACAAGAACCCTACACTAGAAATCATAAACTCGTTGGATTGGAAATTAATCCATTCAGAGTTATATGTCACAAGGGACAATACATAAAGGGTAGAGAAAGCATTACTACATGGACAGCTATCGTGGTGTTAAACCCAAAATTAGAAATAGTAGCACTACAACAATATATGAATAAACATTTCGCGATTGCCAATATCGGAATAAATGGAACAAACGTCGTACTTATATCAGCGTACTTCCAATTCAGAGAACCCACTATTCGATTTACCACGGAATTAACAAACATCATAGAAAAAATAGGTCTCGACAAATCAATCATAATATGTGCAGATGTAAATGCGTTCTCTACAATGTGGGGAAGCAAAAACACCGATCACAGAGGAATTTTTGTCGAAGATTTTATAACAAGAGAAAATTTAAAAATAGAGAACCAAATTCCACACAATCCTACTTACTTAGGACCTAGAGGAAACACTTGGATCGACATAACATTAACCAACTTGTTGACAGATCGTATAAAAGAATGGAAAGTAATAGAACAACAAACCACAAGCGACCATAACATTATAAGTTTTACATTGCACATAGAATCAAACACTAATGCAAACAATAATACAAACCAGAGACAAAAAAGATATAATGTTAAAAAAGCAAAATGGGATATATTCACAAAAACCCTTCAGAAAGAGACTAATAAAAATGAAATCACAGGAGATATAAACAATATGATCAAACAATTAACAAAAAATCTGATCGTATCGGCCGACAACTCCATACCAAAAACTAAAAGAAATTTAAAGATTAAACCTCAATGGTGGACACCCGAATTGGACGAAAAAAGAAGATATATGAGGAAAAAACAAAGACTGTACATTAAAAAATGTAACAGTAATAATCCAGAAGAATATAGACAAGCATATAATTTTGCCAGAAACCAGTACACTAGTCAATTACGAAAAGAGAAGTTCAAATCATGGAAAGAATTTACAACCGAAGGAAATAAAGACATTTGGGGGAAAACCTTCAAATGGATTAAAAAGGGTACCATTACACAACATGTACCAACTTCGGTGAGAAAAACCGACGGAAACTTTACCACTACCGTCGGAGAAACATTAAAAGAGATAACAGACACATTAATACCTACAATCGACGGAGAAGATTCCCGAATAGTGATAGAAAGAACGAACTATACACTTGAGCGTAATGTCACTAAAGAAGAAGTGAAAATTGCACTCTGGAGAATGAACCCTAATAAAGCACCAGGATACGATAACCTAACTGGAAAAATTTTGAAAAAAGCATGGCATCAAATATCTGATGATCTAACATTGATTATAAACGAATCAATGAAAAATGGAACATTCCCGCAACCATGGAAAAACGCAGAACTAGTGATAATTCCAAAAGGATCCGATAAAGATTTATCACTACCAAAATCTTATAGACCAATTAGTCTATTACCGGTAATGAGTAAAATATATGAACATATATTGTTCATTTTTTGCACATTTTTTTTTTGTATGTGCACAGCTTTTATATAATACCTTGAAAAATGTAATGTTTATCTTCAATAAACAATAAACGATACGGAGGATGAGGGGGAAGGACGACCCAACCATGGGTGTAGTACCCCCCTCTTCCGCGCCGTGATTTAACACAAAAAAAAAAAAAAAAAGGTCTGAAAGGGTTATATTAACGGAAAAAGATTAGGTAAACCGGTGCAGAATAATTGAAGTCCATGCGGTATTTTTGTACTTTTTAAAATGTAAAGAGCGACTACTTTATCGCGATATGATATAGCATTGGCAAAGGAGTGACGGGTTAGGTAAGATACGTTAGAAATATATACATACCTATGTTTTTAGGTTCAAATCATCTAACATTCTGGAAATGTATTGATCATTTGAAAAATAATCAAAACCTTCAACAATTAAAGTATAAGAAAATCAATTCTGGGAAATAACTAGGCTATAAAATATAAATTATTTATATATATAAATATATGACAAAAAATGTAGGTGTCCCCTTGATCCGTATCAATACTTTATGCTTATCTGTCTATAAAAATAATTAATAACCTAACAATGAATCTCATCTAATCGGCAACTCTCGAGAATCGAGACGTATTTCTAAGAAAAACATTAGTCTGGAAAAAATCAATAACCATATTAATATTATGATCAAAATTTAAAATAATTTTAAATTCAACGTTAATTTGATTGTATAAATAAATAAAAACGTCGATGAAAAAATATTGAAAAATGATAAATTATTTAAAATATACATTTAAAAGTATAAAATGCAAGAAATATGCCCTAAAAACCACATTTATATGAACAATCAAATTTCAAAACTAGTTTTGTGGAAGCATGAAACGTATTTATTTCGCACTCTGCTATTTTTATGACTGTGCAAAAAAAATATGCAAATGCTATAAGTCTACTGCCCTTGTAATAATTATTATAATGAATGCTTATTTTACTCTTAATACTATAAGTTATAAAATAAAATTATAAATAACCTAACTCTGAAATAATTGTAACTAATCGGTTACTAAATGGACTACTACCGTTTTTCTCATGTACCTTGCAATTAAACATAATGTTACTATTTCATTAGATAATGGGAATTATCTTTTTCGCAACAATCGAGTTTCAATATTTTAAAAATATCTGGAATTTCAAGAATCAGTGTTCAATTATCAAATAAAAACAAAAGATCATTATACAACCGTGGATCGCTTAACATCAACACGCGGACCACCATTTTGGAATCATTATTATATAATATTAACAACTGCAATTATCTTTAAACTAAGTTCATTTACAAAAAAGCAATCTTTAATCTAGGTTTGCTTTTTTGTAATTAAATTCACATTCTATACTTAAAAATGAGGCATCTCCACGTTTGATGAAGGAGTAGGGATAAGAGAAGAAGGTTATAGGTGTGTCTATATTGATATTGATATTGATATTGATATTGATATTGATGAGTGATTGACAAAATTAACATGGAAATAATGTTTTTAATTAGTTAACTAATAACTAATAGTTATGGAACCGAAAACTTTGTTTTTCAACTATTTTTTTACACTTTGAGAAACTTTGTCTAACTTTGATTAGCTGTTTCTTAGTTGATTTTTGATCTAAGAAATATTCTTATCAAATAATAGAAAATTAATGATCTTCTAATTTGTTACACTCTATGAAACACTCATGATCAGTTTACGAGATACAAGCGAAAAACTAAAAAGTTTGAAAGTTTTGAAGTTTATACACTCTCTTCCCTAAATTAGCACAGGGTCCTCGAGGTCAAAAATTATTGATAGATATCCTAGAGTACCCCTAGACAATCTGTAAAAATTCCATTAACTTCGGAATACTTCCTAGCTACCCCTATTTTTCAATATATCGATTGGACCTATTACTATACAAAATCTATAGATTTGTTAATATAATATAAGGTTATAAGATCACAAATGCTTTTTGTTAATTTTAAATATCATTTTCATTATAAATAGCTATTACAATAAAATAAATATATTGAATATTACAATAAATTAAATAAATGTAGATATACATACAATGTATAAATATTGTGTATTGGTTGGACGCATTAGGTTTAGGAACAAATTAATAAAAAAACAGTCAGAGGTGCTGATGAAAATTGCTATAGCTCTGTATCAATCAGACATGTCACGCCCTACATAGTAATTAAGGTGTACTTAACTGTTGTTTAAAGTATCCATTCACCCAGAGGTGGATTCACAATAAAAGAACCATGAATCAGGCTATTTTAAAATGCCATTTATTAGGATTGAAACTGAATTTTAAATATATTAACCGTATATCAGCTGACCTCCTGAATCCTCTTCTCCTAGATCCGCCATTAATGATAAAATAAGATACAAGTTTTAAAAATATATGTGAACTGAAAATGAAACATATTCGATATCGACTCTCCTACTTTAAAAAAATGTTTTCTAGATTGCATTAATATTGTTCCAAAATTGTATTGAAAATGTAAATGTTGAAAATTCGATCTTACATTTCACAAAATATTCGTATCTGTTTACAAATTATAATTAAAGATAATTTATACTTAGGAAAATACTCCTGAGTTATTATTCATATAAAAAAAAAAAAATGTTATAAGTTCTAACAATATTTGAAGTCCAATAATTCTAAAGTGTTTCTTATCAAGTTGGTATAATAAATAACTTATAATATTCAACTTTTTCGTTATTTGAGTTATTATTGTTCACATTTATACGAAGACTGGATGGTCTATTTGGAATTAGAATTAGTTGATAATTATTTGGGACGGACTATTTCAAGCACATATGCTTTGCTAACGTACTGAGGAAGCTTGCCATTGAGCAGTATTTTGTAAGGAATAGTTTTAGTAGATAACTACGTCGTGCGTATCATACCTAGTTCACCTTAAATCTTTATAATAACCAACCTCTATGTAAATCTTAAAAATCTTGTTTACACATGATTGCTGAATAAATATTAAAACTTAATAATAAGTCACATTATATATAAAATGTAAAAAAAAATATATTAGGTAAAGCAATAATTATATCTTATATTTTCAAGTATATGTAAATGTAATTCATTATAATTAAAATATGAATATTTATGTTTTTATCTTATAAATGTGTATATTTTATTAACCTATAAACTATTATACAACGATTTTTTTTTTTAGTTTCTCAACTATTTATCAATTTAAAATGAGTACAAGTAATATTAAAATAGACATATAGTATTAAACATAATTAGACCGTATTGGTAATTAGTAATTACTAATTACTAATTGATAAAGCCTAGGAAATGTATTTGTAAATTCGGAATTAGAGCCGAATCGTTTTTATTGAGCAAGGTTAAAAATTTCGCTTCTCCCCCATTTATTTTATTATTTAACATATTAAATATATATTATTTACATAATTGCACAGTAATAAGTAGTATGATTATTATTATAAAACAAATAAAATAACTAAATATTTATTTTTATTAAAAATATTTATTTAATGAATTAAGTATTTATACTTTCCAGATTGTTCATATAACTTGAAATTTAATTTTTCTGAATTTGATAGAAACAAAATATTCATTCTATTATATTCATTTTTTTTTTCAATGTATAATTGTTAAACCTATATTTTAATAATAGTAATTAAAACATGACAAATTAAAATGAATAAAGAATCATATCTAATAATGTATTAATAGATATCAAAAAGATGGATCTATTTTTTAGTGGTGGGCGGGGGGCGGGGTTGGTAAAAATATGGTTGACCCAGAGCGCAAAAATTGTAAATACGACCTAGATTGTATGAACCAAACAGACCTAATCAAAATTTCACGCGGCGATCAAATTGAGTGAATAATAACACGAACGGGATGACGCGTGTTTCGCGTAACATTTCGAGCGATTTTACGTGACGCGACACAACGTGGCAACATAAAATAATATAATATAAATTAACAGTATATAGCCAGTGTCGTCCTAACTGCCAATAACGCCCTAAGGCAAAAATATTTGATGCCCCCACAACATCTCCAATTTTTTTGTTGTAAAATAATTTAATATTTAATAATTAAGTACATTATTATTATTATTATTGTTTTTATTTTTATTATAATTGTAATTATATTTATCTTGTTTTTATGTTATTTCAAAGTTTACATTTCATTATCTTGGCTAAATAATAGAAAAATTACTTTTTGTCGCAAAAATAGATATAAAAATTATAAAAAAATAGTTATATTCATAAATTACATATAATTATTAGTTATAAATATAATTTTTCTTCTTCGTAGTTGACGACCTTTAAGACCACACTGAATAGACTCTTAGATTAAGCAAAGGAATATTTTCTTGATTTAAGTTATACAAACTTTTCAACAATAAAAAATTGCGTTCTGCGTTTCTGAGTAGGTATCTTGTGTATACAATTGCCATGATAAGGTTTCACCGAAGTGATCAGTTGTTATACAGTAAAATCTCTCTATAACGGAATCAATTTGACTAATTTTTTTTTCGTTATAAAGAATTTTGCGTCGTAGAAAGATAGAAAAAAAAAAATTAAATTTCAAGAATGTATGTATAATGAATGTGTTAAAAAAATATATTTTAGGTAAATACTTCGTACAATGAAAATGTATTTATTTATTTAATAAGATTATAATAAAATATTATATGACTTAATATTTGAATGTGTTTGTTTATATTACGAAAAACTAAAACCAAAAACTAAAAAAAAACATTTTAAATAGTAACATATTTGTAGCTTTTTTATAATTCAAAAAAATAGTTTTTAATATTTGATGGTTTTTTGTGATTAAGAGCAGCACGAACAATTTCGTTTTGCATTGCATAAATAACATGTGTCCAATGTAGATGCGGTTGATGCATCGTGATGCGTAGAAACCTACGAACTAAACTTGTCTTCAGTGCTCACAAAAATTGTGTATGTGATCAAGAATTAATGGTGACACCAGGGGTGCTCCAGGAAGGACCTGGAACCACCTTAAAAGAATTGGACCTTCTGTGGCCCACTCCTAAATACTTTTTATAGATGAATACAAATCATTGTTATAGTATACTAAACTTATAAGTTAACACAACGAAATATAACAAGAATTGAAGCAATAGGGGGTTTGATATCCACTAGTGCAAGTTCTTGTCGCTTGTGCTTTCTGTCTTTGGTGCCTCCACTGTCATGAATGGTTCGAGGAATGGCATTTGTTTGCCTTAAAATTACTTTTTACAATATTGATTACTGTTTTGATTAATCAAAATAAAAGTTCTGATAATTCATGACGATTTTATATATTCTACCTACTTCAAAAAGTAAAAATTTTAAATTTCAATTATGTTTGATTTAACGATATAAGTATTTATAATATAATATTACTATTGTGTAAGTTGGAACAGTATGTGAATATTGTGCACATCAAAACTAAAATCAATGATATAAAACCACTGAATAAATTGAAAACTTTAATAGAAACACACAATAACACCAAAGGGTATCATAAAAATAACGTTTTTATTGCATAATATATTACTATTGTATATTGTAAATATGCAGTATATTTTTTTTCAAAATATCGATTATACAAATACTAATTAAAAAAATAACATAGATATTTTAAAATATAATATCGTGTGGCCATCACCAAAAAATCTTTAGTGGAATATCTGATGCTGGGCCATTCACAATAAATGAAACAAAACACATTGTTGACATTTTTTAAGGAATAACTTAAAAATATTATTAACTTCAGTTATCAATAGGTTGATTTGATGAATTTTATCTCGCATAATTATTCAACAACATAAATGATTGACTGCCAATAATATATACAGTAATAGTAATTACCAAATTACAATTAGTGTTCGATTTCAATATAGTTTTATTTAAATGTATGTATAAAATTTAATTATTTCCTATGTTAATAGCGTAAATAAAAAAACAATTATATGCATTATAATTAAAAATTATTAGCATAGTATTTTTATGTTTTGATGGTTGAACGATATAAAATTACTAGCGAGATGTCTTTTATATAACCATCCCTTCCACAATAACATAAATATTTAGGCATGTTAAATACCAAATTCGCAAATACGTAGTTCTCGTTAACCTTGGTAAATATAACATTCATTTTCCAAACATAATAATTGTTGAATGACGGTAAAAGTAGGATATTCTAATGTTTACAAATCATATTAAAATATAGTGTGTGTAGGATATTGAACTGACGATGGTAAAACATCAATCTCGCGATAGACGGCGTACACTAAGGATTCGAATTCCGTCCGTTGGACCCATCATCGTAGTTGTTACATATTCGACAATCAACAAATTACTTTTAAATGATTCTTATATTATTTAGCTTCAGTATAACTGTTTTTAAATATTAAACAAATCATATATTTGTATAAATTCGGAATGCTTCACTCTTCGCTTCGATCGGTGGTCGTGTTGACCGTTGCGGTCACATTGGTACAAATCAACGGAGAAACCAATAATACCCAAGTGCAACCTGAATTGTGGGTCTCCGATTTGTTTTATCGCGCGTTAGCCAATTTCACCGTTCGAAATGTCGGGAGCACCGCTTGTCAAGAGCAATCCGAGATGTATGATCGCAATTTAAGAAATCATACCAACTGGGCTGTAAGAAGTAAGTAGTCATATGATCAGGCCCAATCTGATCTATTTGGTCGCCTGTTAAAAAGAGAGTTTGCTATCCCTCCAAAATTAAAAAAAATTGATTACTGCCCAAAGTTTGTTCAACTTCAAATATGTTATAAATATTATTTTGAGTTATTGTTTAAAGCATATTTTATATTATATTTACAGAAAATAATTATTATGATAATTTTTTATGAGATTTGATTTATATATCCACCCTAGATTTTTAGCGACTTAGGTTTTTTGAAAACTAGTGTAGTTACTTGGTTACCGCAACCCTTGGCTTTTTTTAATATCTTGTACACCTGGTTAGCACAGCCCTGCATATAATATACATACACATATTACATTTTTTACCGTTACTATAAAATGATATGAGTAAATTATTATTTTTGCTTAAACTAATATAAAAAATGTCAAAAAATGTAAAATAGATAAATATTAACGAATGTATTTCACATTTTTTTAAAATAGAAATTAAATTTTTTTAATACTTTATAAATCAGATTTTTTTTAAATTTTCACTTATTTATTATTCGCAATAAAATAAAGTATCGTCTCTTGTTGTTCCTTACCAATCCGTGTTCCAATAAAGCTTACCACGATATAGTATAATTATCTTATAGCATTAATCAGTTTTTATAAAAAATGATTTACAGTAAAACCTCATCTAAAAACGCCTCATAATTAGAAGTATCTGCTGGCAGAAAATTTTTATTAATTTTCAATGAAAGAACCTCCAAATAGCCGACATTATAATAATCCTAATTTAAAAATAAGTAGAAAATGGTGACATAAAAACGAGCTAATATTAAATTTTATATTTTATAACATTTTAAAGATAACGAACTTGTTACTGCCAAATGAAGCTCGTATAAATAAACTCATAATACAAATAATCGATTATTTTACAAACATAAATATGCACCCAATCAATTTTAACATTTTATTTCATTTCTACGAAATTTTTATGTTAGACATTAATGATCATAAATTTGTTGAATTTTTGAAATACAGTAGTATCTATAAACATTTAAATATAAATAATGATTTAACATTACTTATACATATTCTTGTATTACACATTTTTTTTTACATTTATCCCCTTTGAGTAGTAAATAACTTCAACTAGCTAACAACATTTTTGCGATTGAGACATCTGTTATTCAAAGTTTTCAATATTTAATCACAAAATATATTTATAAACAATTATAACCGATTTAATATTAACTGTCTTAATCGAAGTATATTATGTTACGACACCAAATTTTTCTTAAAATACTGTTTTATAGTTTTAAAAAGTGTGAAAAATAAATTGCAAACAATGATTTAACAATTCACATCAATACAGTTATGAAACATATTTTTTGTTTATACATGTATACATAGAATGAAGATTCATGTGATAATGATATACTAATATATTCACTTTAAGTACATAATTATGTTGGTCTATATAATTTCATTATTTTCAGTGGCAGAATCTTGGAATCGACATCCAAACGGTTTCCTCTCTGGAAATACATTTCACATGGGATTATATGATGAATGTATTGATATACATCATCCAGTTAAAGGCCAATATTGTTTTTCTGAGATAAAACTATTACCTGCTGCAGAGAACAACATTAGGCCTAATGAAGTACATAATAGAAACAACATTGGCAGTTCTTATGCATGGCAGAACGTACTTGGGGTACGCTATTCGACAAATAGTTAATTAATTTTAAAATAATATTTTTTTAATAACCTATACATTTTATATGTATATATATTTTATGATATATCTTTTATATATCTTTTTAACAAATAATACTTTATCACGCGAGCGCCTAGAGACATCGCCTCTTATCAGTACTAATATTATCAGTATCACACTATCATGACAGTTGTTTTATCACATAATCGTTTGATTACATTTAAATTATATTTAAATATTATATATACTTTGTATTTTATTAAATTAATTGAATGTACACACGTATACAAAGTATTCATCTTCAACATGAACAACTGGAAACAGTACAGTTAAAATTTAGATTTAAAAAAATTCATATCTTTTATTATTGATAAATTCTTCTTCTTCTTCTTCTTTTTATAAATTAGATAAATATTAATATAATAAACCATTTTAAGTATTTATATTTATTGGTTAATATAAGCACCCCCACATAAATAATAGTATTTATAATCGATTTATTTATTTTATTTATT
>JASXSY010003416.1:0-38486 GCA_034509805.1 Sipha maydis
GAGGGCCAGTGAAATAGTAAACAAACAACAACAAATATAATATACTCAAATAGTACGAGTTTTCTCGATATGCTGGATCCTGGCAATTGGGCATTTGGGCGATGATTATGAAAATGTTACAAAATGTTCAGTAGAAAATTTTGAATCGATTTCAAGAGTCCTCATTTCAATTATGCATATGATCAACCCCAGGGGGCCAGTGAAATAGTATACAAACAACAATAAACTATATTATACTCAAATAGTTCAATTTTTCTCGATATGCTGGATCCTGGAAACTTGGGCATTTGGGCGATATTTATGAAATAAGTACAAAATTTTCAGTAGAATATTTGGAATTGATTTTGATAAAACTCATTTCAATTAAGCATTTAGTCAACCCTTGCGGTCCAGTGAAATTGTAAACTAACAACAACAATATATAATATACTCAAATAGTACAATTTTTCTCGATATGCTGGACCCTGGACACTTGGGAATTTTGGCGATGTTTATCAAATTTGGACAAAATATTCAGTAGAATATTTGGAATCTATTTAAAAAGTCCTCATTTCAATTATGCATTTGATCAACCTCTGAGGGCCAGTGAAATAGTAAAAAAACATCAACAAACTATAATATACTCATATAGTTCAATTTTTCTCGATATGCTGGACCCTAGACACTTGGGCATTTGGGTGATGTTTATCAAATTTGTACAAAATATTCAGTAGAACATTTTGAATCGATTTCAAAAGTCCTCATTTCAATTATGCATTTGATCAACCCTTGGGGGCCAGTGAAATAGTAAACAAACAACAATAGACTATATTATACTCAAATAGTTCGATTTTTCTCGATATGCTGGATGCTGGACACTTGGGCTTTTGGGCGATATTTATGAAATTTGTACAAAATGTTCAGTAGGACATTTGGAATAGATTTGGATAACCCTGATTTCAATTATGCATTTGGTCAACCCTTGAGGGCCAGTGATATAGTAAACAAACAACAACAAACTATAATATACTCAAATAGTACGAGTTTTCTCGATATGCTGGATCCTGGCCAATTGGGCATTTGGGCGATGATTATGAAATTGGTACAAAATGTTAAGAAGAACATTTTGAATGGATTACAAAAGTCCTCATTTCAATTATGAATTTGAGCAACCCCTGAGGGCCACTGAAATACTAAACAAACAACAACAATATATAATATACTCAAATAGTAAAACTTTCCTCGATAAACTGAATCCTGGCTGCCTGGGCTTTTGGGCGATATTTAAGAAATTTGTACAAAATGTTCAGTAGAACATTTGGAATAGATTTGGATAACCCTGATTTCAAATATGCATTTGGTCAACCCTTGAGGGCCAGTGAAATTGTAAAGTAACAACAAAAATATATGATATACTCAATTAGTACGAGTTTTCTCGATATGCTGGATACTGGACACTAGGGCTTTTGGGCGATAATTATGAAATTTGTACAAAATGTACAGTAGAACATTTGGAATAGATTTGGAAAACCCTGATTTCAATTATGCATTTGGTCAACCCTTGAGGGCCACTGAAATAGTAAACAAACAACAACAAATATAATATACTCATATAGTACGAGTTTTCTCGATATGCTGGATCCTGGCCAATTGGGCATTTGGGCGATGATTATGAAATTGGTACAAAATGTTCAGAAGAACATTTTGAATCGATTTCAAAAGTCCTCATTTCAATTATGCATTTGATCAACCCCTGAGGGCCAGTGAAATAGTAAACAAACAACAACAATATATAATATACTCAAAAACTACGTCTTTTCTCGATATGCTGGATGCTGGACACTTGGGCTTTTGGGCGATATTTATGAAATTTGTGCAAAATGTTCAGTAGAACATTTGGAATAGATTTGGATAACCCTGATTTCAATTATGCATTTGGTGAACCCTTGAGGGCCAGTGAAATTGTAAAGTAACAACAACAAAATATGATATACTCAATTAGTACGAGTTTTCTCGATATGCTGGATACTGGACACCAGGGCTTTTGGGCGATAATTATGAAATTTGTACAAAATGTTCAGTAGAACATTTGGAATGGATTTCAAAAGTCCTCATTTCAATTATGAATTCGATCAACCCCTGGGGGCCACTGAAATACTAAACAAACAACAACAATATATAATATACTCAAATAGTAAAATTTTTCTTTATAAACTGAATACTGGACACCTGGGCATTTGGGCGATGATTATGAAATTGTTACAAAATGTTCAGTAGAACATTTTGAATCGATTTCAAAAGTCCTCATTTCAATTATGAATTTGATCAACCCCTGGGGGCCACTGAAATACTAAACAAACAACAGCAATATATAATATACTCAAATAGTTCTATTTTTCTCGATATGCTGGATGCTGGACACTTGGGCTTTTGGGCGTTATTTATGAAATTTGTACAAAATGTTCAGAAGAACATTTTGAATGGATTTCAAAAGTCCTCATTTCAATTATGAATTTGATCAACCCCTGGGGGCCACTGAAATACTAAACAAACAACAGCAATATATAATATACTCAAATAGTTCTATTTTTCTCGATATGCTGGATGCTGGACACTTGGGCTTTTGGGCGTTATTTATGAAATTTGTACAAAATGTTCAGTAGAACATTTGGAATAGATTTGGATAACCCTGATTTCAATTATGCCTTTGGTCAACCCTTGAGGGCCACTGAAATAGTAAACAAACAACAACAAATATAATATACTCAAATAGTACGAGTTTTCTCGATATGCTGGATCCTGGCCAATTGGGCATTTGGGCGATGATTATGAAATTGGTACAAAATGTTCAGAAGAACATTTTGAATGGATTTCAAAAGTCCTCATTTCAATTATGAATTTGATCAACCCCTGGGGGCCACTGAAATACTAAACAAACAACAGCAATATATGATATACTCAAATAGTTCTATTTTTCTCGATATGCTGGATGCTGGACACTTGGGCTTTTGGGCGTTATTTATGAAATTTGTACAAAATGTTCAGTAGAACATTTGGAATAGATTTGGATAACCCTGATTTCAATTATGCACTTGGTCAACCCTTGAGGGCCAGTGAAATAGTAAACAAACAACAACAAAATATAATATACTCAAATAGTACGAGTTTTCTCGATATGCTGGATCATGGCCACTTGGGCATTTGGGCGATGATTATGAAATTGGTACAAAATGTACAGTAGAAAATTTGGAATAGAATTCGACAACCCTCATTTCAATTATGCATTTGATCTACCTCCGAGGTCCGGCGAAATAGTAAACAAACAACAACAATATATAATATACTCAAAAACTACGTGTTTTCTCGATATGCTGGATACTGGACACCTGGGCTTTTGGGCGATAATTATGAAATTTGTACAAAATGTTCATTAGAACATTATGAATCGATTTCAAAAGTCCTCATTTCAATTATGCATTTGATCAACCCCTGAGGGCCAGTGAAATAGTAAACAAACAACAACAATATATAATATACTCAAAGACTACGTGTTTTCTCGATATGCTGGTTGCTGGACACTTGGGCTTTTGGGCGATATTTAAGAAATTTGTACAAAATGTTCATTAGAACATTTTGAATCGATTTGGATAACCCTGATTTCAATTATGCATTTGGTCAACCCTTGAGGGCCACTGAAATAGTAAACAAACGACAACAAATATAATATACTCAAATAGTACGAGTTTTCTCGATATGATGGATCCTGGCCAATTGGGCATTTGGGCGATGATTATGAAATTGGTACAAAATGTTCAGAAGTACATATTGATTGGATTTCAAAAGTCCTCATTTCAATTATGAATTTGATCAACCCCTGGGGGCCACTGAAATACTAAACAAACAACAGCAATATATAATATACTCAAATAGTTCGATTTTTCTCGATATGCTGGATGCTGGACACTTGGGCTTTTGGGCGATATATATGAAAT
The DNA here is from genome assembly GCA_034509805.1 of Sipha maydis. Lineage (NCBI taxonomy): Eukaryota > Metazoa > Arthropoda > Insecta > Hemiptera > Aphididae > Sipha > Sipha maydis. The sequence continues at coordinate 3,972 of JASXSY010003416.1, forward strand.
TTGTAAAAAATGTTCAGTAGGACATTTGGAATACATTTGGATAACCCTGATTTCAATTATGCATTTGGTCAACCCTTGAGGGCCAGTGATATAGTAAACAAACAACAACAATCTATAATATACTCAAATAGTACGAGTTTTCTCGATATGCTGGATCCTGGCCAATTGGGCATTTGGGCGATGATTATGAAATTGGTACAAAATGTTCAGAAGAACATTTTGAATGGATTTCAAAAGTCCTCATTTCAATTATGAATTTGATCATTCCCTAGGGGCCACTGAAATACTAAACAAACAACAGCAATATATAATATACTCAAATAGTTCGATTTTTCTCGATATGCTGGATGCTGGACACTTGGGCTTTTGGGCGATATATATGAAATTTGTACAAAATGTTCAGTAGGACATTTGGAATACATTTGGATAACCCTGATTTCAATTATGCATTTGGTCAACCCTTGAGGGCCAGTGATATAGTAAACAAACAACAACAATCTATAATATACTCAAATAGTACGAGTTTTCTCGATATGCTGGATCCTGGCCAATTGGGCATTTGGGCGATGATTATGAAATTGGTACAAAATGTTCAGAAGAACATTTTGAATGGATTTCAAAAGTCCTCATTTCAATTATGAATTTGTTCAACCCCTGGGGGCCACTGAAATACTAAACAAACAACAACAATATATAATATCCGGGGGAGGATGGTGGTAGCTTGCTCGTAGCCCTCCCTGCATACGTTAGTCCGCTGAATTCCACGCGATCTAGCAACAACTAACGTATCAATACCACCACTAGGCGCTGATACCCAGCAACAAATCAACGCCAATGTCAGTCATGACAAACCAAAACGGTCCTTTTAAGGACCACCTATCATTAAGTATTAATGGCAACCTAAGGGTGTGCCACCTCAACATAGAAGGTATTTCAAAATCAAAGTGTGAAGTTCTTTCAAAAATTATGGATAGTGAGAGGATTGATGTGATAGCATTGCAAGAAACCCATACAAAAGACAACGAGGATATAAGTAAAAGAGGATATATAAAGGGCTATCTACTACTCGGAGCGATACATCATAAACAGTATGGCGTGGCTACGTACATCAAGGAAGATATTGACGCATGTCAGATAATATTCAGAGAAAATCAAGGTGATACACAAATATTGGCAGCACAAATAGGAAAGGTAACGGTTGTGAACATATATAAGCCACCCCAAACTAAGTGGAGGTCTCCTCCAATCAAAGTATTTGAGCATCCTGCTCTATATATTGGTGACTTTAATAGCCACAATGTCGATTGGGGATATGATCAAAATGATGAAAATGGTAACAAGCTCCAGGAATGGATCGTCCTACACAATATGAAGCTGGTTTATAATGCCAAAGAAAAAGGAACTTTCCGATCAGCAAGGTGGTTGAAAGACTACACACCAGACTTAAGCATAGCCTCAAGGTACTCTCTAAGTGACAACACGATGGTCACAAGACGCGTCCTTGGAAATTTCCCCCATAGCCAACACCGCCCGGTGGTGTTGGACTATGGTTTGCAAATACCACTGATACGATCTATACCGAAACCACGCTGGAATTTTAGGAAAGCTGATTGGGTAAATTATGAAAAGGAGCTAGATCACATAATTTCTTGGATTCCACCTAAAGCCAGTTCATATGAACGATTTGTTGGAGCAATTAAATCTGTGGCGAAAAAACACATTCCCAGAGGCTTTAGGAAACAGTACATTCCAGGTTGGGATAATTCATGCACAAAACTGTTTGAAGATTTCAAGGATAATAATGACAATGAAATAGCAGACAAACTCATCGACAGGTTGAATACAATAAGAAAGCAAAGATGGAGTGAAACTACCGCGGGACTAGATTTCACCCACTCAAGTCACAAAGCGTGGGGCCTCATGAAGAGATTAGGTGATCTTAGTTATGGTGAGGAGAAACAAAGAAAAGTAAGACCCAACGAAGTGGCATCAAGACTTATTGAGATGGGGAAAATTAAAATGTGTAAAGATCACAGCAAGATCATAAAAGCAGAACTAAAACGTCAAAAGAAACTCTTACAGGAAGAAGATATAGTCGGCGAACCATTCACAATAAGTGAGATTGATATTGCTGTGAGTAAAACCAAAATAAATAAGGCAGCTGGATTTGATGGGATCTATCCCGAATTCATAAAATATTCCGGCCCCAAGACTCGCGAGTGGCTTTCCCAGTTCTATAGTGATATTTTAACTACATCAAATATTCCGAAACAGTTCAAAAGGGCCAAAGTAATAGCACTTTTAAAGCCGGGTAAATCTGGAGCAGAGGCTGCAGATTATCGCCCAATCTCACTGCTTAGCATCCCGTATAAGATCTTAGAAAGACTTATACTGGAACGAATACAGCCATGCATCGAAGAGGCCATACCAGTAGAACAAGCAGGCTTTAGACACAATAGAGGTTGCGAAGAACAAGTACTTGCCTTAACTACTCTAATAGAGAATGGCTTACAGAAGAAGCTAAAAACCAGTGTAGCCTTCATTGACCTATCAGCAGCGTACGATACGGTCTGGAGGCACGGGTTACTGTATAAATTTAGTAAGGTTATAAAATGCCGAAAACTAGTGACGCTCCTAGAAGAAATCCTAGTAAACCGACGCTTTCAAGTATACTTAGGCAACAAAGGAAGTAGGTGGAGAACAGTGAATAATGGGCTTCCCCAAGGCTCGGTGCTAGCTCCCGCCTTGTTCAATTTGTATGTACATGACATACCAAATACGGAAGGGGTTAAGTTTCAATATGCGGATGACGTAGCTATCGCGTACCAAAGTAAGGACATAAAGGATGGGAGCGTAGCGTTAACTAATGACTTAGAGGTAATGAACATATATTTTCACAAATGGCGCTTAAAACCAAACCCAGCGAAAACTGAAGTGTGTGCATTCCACCTCAATAATAGACAGGCTAAGGATAAGCTTGAAGTAGAATTTGACAAGATAAGAGTGAACCATAATTTCTGTCCTAAATACTTAGGTATTACGTTAGACCGGGCACTTACATTTAAAGCGCATCTGATTACCTTAAATAAAAAGATCCGATCTCGGTGTAACCTCGTACAAATGTTGGCTGGTACAGGTTGGGGTGCCGATGCAAAAACTTTAAGAATAGCTACTCTGAGCTTAGTATATAGTACAGCGGAGTTCGGGTCCCAAATTTGGTGCAATAGTGCGCACGTAAATAAAGTAGATACGCAACTAAACAGTGTTATGAGAACAATTAGTGGAACTGTAAAATCTACACCACTCCAATGGCTACCGGTACTGGCAAACATTAAACCTCCAATCATTCGAAGAAAAGAAGCACTTGTAAAAACTGTTCAGAAAGCTGAAGACCTAAAACGATCACTACTATATCAGATGATACTCCAAATTCCGGAAAAAAGATTAAAATCAAGGAGTCCACCTATTGAAACTGCCAGGGAACTGATCAGTTCAAAATACAATAGTGCTGAAGATTGGCGCCAAGAATGGGCTAACTTCTCCGCACCAAATCAGAAGCTAGTACCTGACCCCAATGAAGGAGTCCTAGGTATGAATCTCCCTCGAAGCACCTGGTCTACATTAAACAGACTTCGAACAGGTCATGGCCGAAGCGGTGCTCTTCTACACAAATGGGGGTTCCAAGACAACCCAGTCTGTGACTGTGGCAACGGAGATCAAACCATGAATCACATAGTGAAGGAGTGCCAGGGAAGAAAATTCAATCAAGGGTTTGAAGGCATACATGCGATAACTCCGGAAGCAATTAATTGGATTTCAAATCTCGATATAAGCTTATAAATATCTTAAGGACTCTTATACCCTATCTTTTCGACTCTCTTAATCCCATTATTTTTGATTATGATTCTATTTAAGTTAAACAACTATTTATATTTTATATTTTATGTACCTATCAGTTACTAATACTATTGCTTGTAATTTTATGATTTGTTATGATATTGTTTAAAAGTTGATTTGTGTAAAGCCATACGAAATAAATAAATATACTCAAATAGTACAATTTTTCTCGATATGCTGGACCCTGGACACTTGGGAATTTTTGCGATGTTTATCAAATTTGTACAAAATATTCAGTAGAACATTTTGAATCGAATTCAAAAGTCCTCATTTCAACTATGTATTTGATCAACCCCTGAGGGCCAGTGAAATAGTAAACAAACAACAACAAATATAATATACTCAAATAGTACGAGTTTTCTCGATATGCTGGATCCTGGCAATTGGGCATTTGGGCGATGATTATGAAAATGTTACAAAATGTTCAGTAGAAAATTTTGAATCGATTTCAAGAGTCCTCATTTCAATTATGCATATGATCAACCCCAGGGGGCCAGTGAAATAGTATACAAACAACAATAAACTATATTATACTCAAATAGTTCAATTTTTCTCGATATGCTGGATCCTGGAAACTTGGGCATTTGGGCGATATTTATGAAATAAGTACAAAATTTTCAGTAGAATATTTGGAATTGATTTTGATAAAACTCATTTCAATTAAGCATTTAGTCAACCCTTGCGGTCCAGTGAAATTGTAAACTAACAACAACAATATATAATATACTCAAATAGTACAATTTTTCTCGATATGCTGGACCCTGGACACTTGGGAATTTTGGCGATGTTTATCAAATTTGGACAAAATATTCAGTAGAATATTTGGAATCTATTTAAAAAGTCCTCATTTCAATTATGCATTTGATCAACCTCTGAGGGCCAGTGAAATAGTAAAAAAACATCAACAAACTATAATATACTCATATAGTTCAATTTTTCACGATATGCTGGACCCTAGACACTTGGGCATTTGGGCGATGTTTATCAAATTTGTACAAAATATTCAGTAGAACATTTTGAATCGATTTCAAAAGTCCTCATTTCAATTATGCATTTGATCAACCCTTGGGGGCCAGTGAAATAGTAAACAAACAACAATAGACTAAATTATACTCAAATAGTTCGATTTTTCTCGATATGCTGGATGCTGGACACTTGGGCTTTTGGGCGATATTTATGAAATTTGTACAAAATGTTCAGTAGGACATTTGGAATAGATTTGGATAACCCTGATTTCAATTATGCATTTGGTCAACCCTTGAGGGCCAGTGATATAGTAAACAAACAACAACAAACTATAATATACTCAAATAGTACGAGTTTTCTCGATATGCTGGATCCTGGCCAATTGGGCATTTGGGCGATGATTATGAAATTGGTACAAAATGTTAAGAAGAACATTTTGAATGGATTACAAAAGTCCTCATTTCAATTATGAATTTGAGCAACCCCTGAGGGCCACTGAAATACTAAACAAACAACAGCAATATATAATGTACTCAAATAGTTCGATTTTTCTCGATATGCTGCATCCTGGAAACTTGGGCATTTGTGCGATATTTATGAAATTTGTACAAAATGTACAGTAGAATATTTGGAATAGATTTTGATAAAACTCATTTCAATTAAGCATTTAGTCAACCCTTGAGGGCCCTTGAAATAGTAAACAAACAACAACAAATATAATATACTCAAATAGTACGAGTTTTCTCGATATGCTGGATGCTGGACACTTGGGCTTTTGGGCGTTATTTATGAAATTTGTACAAAATGTTCAGTAGAACATTTAGAATAGATTTGGATAACCCTGATTTCAATTATGCCTTTGGTCAACCCTTGAGGGCCACTGAAATAGTAAACAAACAACAACAAATATAATATACTCAAATAGTACAAGTTTTCTCGATATGCTGGATCCTGGCCAATTGGGCATTTGGGCGATGATTATGACATTGGTACAAAATGTTCAGAAGAACATTTTGAATGGATTTCAAAAGTCCTCATTTCAATTATGAATTTGATCAACCCCTGGGGGCCACTGAAATACTAAACAAACAACAACAATATATAATATACTCAAATAGTACAATTTTTCTCGATATACTGAATCCTGGACACCTGGGCATTTGGGCAATGATTATGAAATTGTTACAAAATGTTCAGTAGAACATTTTGAATCGATTTCAAAAGTCCTCATTTCAATTTTGCATTTGATCAACCCCTGGGGGCCAGTGAAATAGTAAACAAACAACAAAAAACTATATTATACTCAAATAGTTCAATTTTTCTCGATATGCTGGATCCTGGAAACTTGGGCATTTGGGCGATATTTATGAAATTTGTACAAAATGTACAGTAGAACATTTGGTATAGATTTGGATAACCCTGATTTCAATTATGCATTTGGTCAACCCTTGAGGGCCACTGAAATAGTAAACAAACAACAACAAATATAATATACTCATATAGTACGAGTTTTCTCGATATGCTGGATCCTGGCCAATTGGGCATTTGGGCGATGATTATGAAATTGGTACAAAATGTTCAGAAGAACATTTTGAATCGATTTCAAAAGTCCTCATTTCAATTATGCATTTGATCAACCCCTGAGGGCCAGTGAAATAGTAAACAAACAACAACAACATATAATATACTCAAAAACTACGTCTTTTCTCGATATGCTGGATGCTGGACACTTGGGCTTTTGGGCGATATTTATGAAATTTGTGCAAAATGTTCAGTAGAACATTTGGAATAGATTTGGATAACCCTGATTTCAATTATGCATTTGGTCAACCCTTGAGGGCCAGTGAAATTGTAAAGTAACAACAACAAAATATGATATACTCAATTAGTACGAGTTTTCTCGATATGCTGGATACTGGACACCAGGGCTTTTGGGCGATAATTATGAAATTTGTACAAAATGTTCAGTAGAATATTTGGAATCTATTTCAAATGTCCTCATTTCAATTATGCATTTGATCAACCCCTGAGGGCCAGTGAAATAGTAAACAAACAACAACAAAATATAATATACTCAAATAGAACGAGTTTTCTCGATATGCTGGATCCTGGACACTTGGGCATTTGAGCGATGATTATGAAATTGTAACAAAATGTTCAGTAGAACATTTTGAATCGATTTCAAAAGTCCTCATTTCAATTATGCATTTGATAAACCCTTGGGGGCCAGTGAAATAGTAAACAAACAACAATAGACTATATTATACTCAAATAGTTCGATTTTTCTCGATATGCTGGATCCTGGAAACTTGGGCATTTGTGCGATATTTATGAAATTTGTACAAAATGTACAGTAGAATATTTGGAATAGATTTGGACAACTTTTTTTTCAATTATGCATTTGGTCAACCCTTGAGGGCCACTGAAATAGTAAACAAACAACAAAAAATATAATATACTCAAATAGTACGAGTTTTCTCGATATGCTGGATCCTGGCCAATTGGGCATTTGGGCGATGATTATGAAATTGGTACAAAATGTTCAGAAGAACATTTTGAATGGATTTCAAAAGTCCTCATTTCAATTATGAATTTGATCAACCCCTGGGGGCCACTGAAATACTAAACAAACAACAACAAATATAATATACTCAAATAGTACGAGTTTTCTCGATATGCTGGATCCTTGCCAATTGGGCATTTGGGCGATGATTATGAAATTGGTACAAAATGTTCAGAAGAACATTTTGAATCGATTTCAAAAGTCCTCATTTCAATTTTGCATTTGATCAACCCCTGGGGGCCAGTGAAATAGTAAACAAACAACAAAAAACTATATTATACTCAAATAGTTCAATTTTTCTCGATATGCTGGATCCTGGAAACTTGGGCATTTGGGCGATATTTATGAAATTTGTACAAAATGTACAGTAGAACATTTGGTATAGATTTGGATAACCCTGATTTCAATTATGCATTTGGTCAACCCTTGAGGGCCACTGAAATAGTAAACAAACAACAACAAATATAATATACTCATATAGTACGAGTTTTCTCGATATGCTGGATCCTGGCCAATTGGGCATTTGGGCGATGATTATGAAATTGGTACAAAATGTTCAGAAGAACATTTTGAATCGATTTCAAAAGTCCTCATTTCAATTATGAATTTGAGCAACCCCTGAGGGCCACTGAAATACTAAACAAACAACAGCAATATATAATGTACTCAAATAGTTCGATTTTTCTCGATATGCTGCATCCTGGAAACTTGGGCATTTGTGCGATATTTATGAAATTTGTACAAAATGTACAGTAGAATATTTGGAATAGATTTTGATAAAACTCATTTCAATTAAGCATTTAGTCAACCCTTGAGGGCCCTTGAAATAGTAAACAAACAACAACAAATATAATATACTCAAATAGTACGAGTTTTCTCGATATGCTGGATGCTGGACACTTGGGCTTTTGGGCGTTATTTATGAAATTTGTACAAAATGTTCAGTAGAACATTTAGAATAGATTTGGATAACCCTGATTTCAATTATGCCTTTGGTCAACCCTTGAGGGCCACTGAAATAGTAAACAAACAACAACAAATATAATATACTCAAATAGTACAAGTTTTCTCGATATGCTGGATCCTGGCCAATTGGGCATTTGGGCGATGATTATGACATTGGTACAAAATGTTCAGAAGAACATTTTGAATGGATTTCAAAAGTCCTCATTTCAATTATGAATTTGATCAACCCCTGGGGGCCACTGAAATACTAAACAAACAACAACAATATATAATATACTCAAATAGTACAATTTTTCTCGATATACTGAATCCTGGACACCTGGGCATTTGGGCAATGATTATGAAATTGTTACAAAATGTTCAGTAGAACATTTTGAATCGATTTCAAAAGTCCTCATTTCAATTTTGCATTTGATCAACCCCTGGGGGCCAGTGAAATAGTAAACAAACAACAAAAAACTATATTATACTCAAATAGTTCAATTTTTCTCGATATGCTGGATCCTGGAAACTTGGGCATTTGGGCGATATTTATGAAATTTGTACAAAATGTACAGTAGAACATTTGGTATAGATTTGGATAACCCTGATTTCAATTATGCATTTTGTCAACCCTTGAGGGCCACTGAAATAGTAAACAAACAACAACAAATATAATATACTCATATAGTACGAGTTTTCTCGATATGCTGGATCCTGGCCAATTGGGCATTTGGGCGATGATTATGAAATTGGTACAAAATGTTCAGAAGAACATTTTGAATCGATTTCAAAAGTCCTCATTTCAATTATGCATTTGATCAACCCCTGAGGGCCAGTGAAATAGTAAACAAACAACAACAATATATAATATACTCAAAAACTACGTCTTTTCTCGATATGCTGGATGCTGGACACTTGGGCTTTTGGGCGATATTTATGAAATTTGTGCAAAATGTTCAGTAGAACATTTGGAATAGATTTGGATAACCCTGATTTCAATTATGCATTTGGTCAACCCTTGAGGGCCAGTGAAATTGTAAAGTAACAACAACAAAATATGATATACTCAATTAGTACGAGTTTTCTCGATATGCTGGATACTGGACACCAGGGCTTTTGGGCGATAATTATGAAATTTGTACAAAATGTTCAGTAGAATATTTGGAATCTATTTCAAATGTCCTCATTTCAATTATGCATTTGATCAACCCCTGAGGGCCAGTGAAATAGTAAACAAACAACAACAAAATATAATATACTCAAATAGAACGAGTTTTCTCGATATGCTGGATCCTGGACACTTGGGCATTTGAGCGATGATTATGAAATTGTAACAAAATGTTCAGTAGAACATTTTGAATCGATTTCAAAAGTCCTCATTTCAATTATGCATTTGATAAACCCTTGGGGGCCAGTGAAATAGTAAACAAACAACAATAGACTATATTATACTCAAATAGTTCGATTTTTCTCGATATGCTGGATCCTGGAAACTTGGGCATTTGTGCGATATTTATGAAATTTGTACAAAATGTACAGTAGAATATTTGGAATAGATTTGGACAACTTTTTTTTCAATTATGCATTTGGTCAACCCTTGAGGGCCACTGAAATAGTAAACAAACAACAAAAAATATAATATACTCAAATAGTACGAGTTTTCTCGATATGCTGGATCCTGGCCAATTGGGCATTTGGGCGATGATTATGAAATTGGTACAAAATGTTCAGAAGAACATTTTGAATGGATTTCAAAAGTCCTCATTTCAATTATGAATTTGATCAACCCCTGGGGGCCACTGAAATACTAAACAAACAACAACAATATATAATATACTCAAATAGTAAAATTTTTCTCGATAAACTGAATCCTGGACGCCTGGGCTTTTGGGCGATATTTAAGAAATTTGTACAAAATGTTCAGTAGAACATTTGGAATAGATTTGGATAACCCTGATTTCAAATATGCATTTGGTCAACCCTTGAGGGCCAGTGAAATTGTAAAGTAACAACAAAAATATATGATATACTCAATTAGTACGAGTTTTCTCGATATGCTGGATACTGGACACCAGGGCTTTTGGGCGATAATTATGAAATTTGTACAAAATGTACAGTAGAACATTTGGAATAGATTTGGAAAACCCTGATTTCAATTATGCATTTGGTCAACCCTTGAGGGCCACTGAAATAGTAAACAAACAACAACAAATATAATATACTCAGATAGTACGAGTTTTCTCGATATGCTGGATCCTGGCCACTTGGGCATTTGGGCGATGATTATGAAATTGGTACAAAATGTTCAGAAGAACATTTTGAATGGATTTCAAAAGTCCTCATTTGAATTATGAATTTGATCAACTCCTGGGGGCCACTGAAATACTAAACAAACAACAACAATATATAATATACTGAAATAGAACAATTTTTCTCGATATACTGAATACTGGACACCTGGGCATTTGGGCGATGATTATGAAATTGTTACAAAATGTTCAGTAGAACATTTTGAATCGATTTCAAAAGTCCTCATTTCAATTATGCATATGATCAACCCCAGGGGGCCAGTGAAATAGTATACAAACAACAATAAACTATATTATACTCAAATAGTTCAATTTTTCTCGATATGCTGGATCCTGGAAACTTGGGCATTTGGGCGATATTTATGAAATTAGTACAAAATTTTCAGTAGAATATTTGGAATAGATTTTGATAAAACTCATTTCAATTAAGCATTTAGTCAACCCTTGAGGGCCCTTGAAATAGTAAACAAACAACAACAAATATAATATACTCAAATAGTACGAGTTTTCTCGATATGCTGGATCCTGGCCAATTGGGCATTTGGGCGATGATTATGAAATTGGTACAAAATGTTCAGAAGAACATTTTGAATCGATTTCAAAAGTCTTCATTTCAATTATGCATTTGATCAACCCCTGAGGGCCAGTGAAATAGTAAACAAACAACAACAATATATAATATACTCAAAAACTACGTCTTTTCTCGATATGCTGGATGCTGGACACTTGGGCTTTTGGGCGATATTTATGAAATTTGTGCAAAATGTTCAGTAGAACATTTGGAATAGATTTGGATAACCCTGATTTCAATTATGCATTTGGTCAACCCTTGAGGGCCAGTGAAATTGTAAAGTCACAACAACAAAATATGATATACTCAATTAGTACGAGTTTTCTCGATATGCTGGATACTGGACACCAGGGCTTTTGGGCGATAATTATGAAATTTGTACAAAATGTTCAGTAGAACATTTGGAATAGATTTGGATAACCCTCATTTCAATTATGCATTTGATCAACCCCCGGGGGCCAGTGAAATAGTAAACAAACAACAACAAATATAATATACTCAAATAGTACGAGTTTTCTCGATATGCTGGATCCTTGCCAATTGGGCATTTGGGTGATGATTATGAAATTGGTACAAAATGTTCAGAAGAACATTTTGAATGGATTTCAAAAGTCCTCATTTCAATTATGCATTTGATCAACCTCTGAGGGCCAGTGAAATAGTAAACAAACAACAACAAACTATAATATACTCAAATAGTACGAGTTTTCTCGATATGCTGGATCCTGGCCAATTGGGCATTTGGGCGATGATTATGAAATTGGTACAAAATGTTAAGAAGAACATTTTGAATGGATTACAAAAGTCCTCATTTCAATTATGAATTTGAGCAACCCCTGAGGGCCACTGAAATACTAAACAAACAACAGCAATATATAATGTACTCAAATAGTTCGATTTTTCTCGATATGCTGCATCCTGGAAACTTGGGCATTTGTGCGATATTTATGAAATTTGTACAAAATGTACAGTAGAATATTTGGAATAGATTTGGACAACTTTTTTTTCAATTATGCATTTGGTCAACCCTTGAGGGCCAGTGAAATTGTAAAGTAACAACAACAAAATATGATATACTCAATTAGTACGAGTTTTCTCGATATGCTGGATACTGGACACCAGGGCTTTTGGGCGATAATTATGAAATTTGTACAAAATGTTCAGTAGAATATTTGGAATCTATTTCAAATGTCCTTATTTCAATTATGCATTTGATCAACCCCTGAGGGCCAGTGAAATAGTAAACAAACAACAACAAAATATAATATACTCAAATAGAACGAGTTTTCTCGATATGCTGGATCCTGGACACTTGGGCATTTGAGCGATGATTATGAAATTGTAACAAAATGTTCAGTAGAACATTTTGAATCGATTTCAAAAGTCCTCATTTCAATTATGCATTTGATAAACCCTTGGGGGCCAGTGAAATAGTAAACAAACAACAATAGACTATATTATACTCAAATAGTTCGATTTTTCTCGATATGCTGGATCCTGGAAACTTGGGCATTTGTGCGATATTTATGAAATTTGTACAAAATGTACAGTAGAATATTTGGAATAGATTTGGACAACTTTTTTTTCAATTATGCATTTGGTCAACCCTTGAGGGCCACTGAAATAGTAAACAAACAACAAAAAATATAATATACTCAAATAGTACGAGTTTTCTCGATATGCTGGATCCTGGCCAATTGGGCATTTGGGCGATGATTATGAAATTTGTACAAAATGTACAGTAGAACATTTGGAATAGATTTGGAAAACCCTGATTTCAATTATGAATTTGATCAACCCCTAGGGGCCACTGAAATACTAAACAAACAACAACAAATATAATATACTCAAATAGTACGAGTTTTCTCGATATGCTGGATCCTTGCCAATTGGGCATTTGGGCGATGATTATGAAATTGGTACAAAATGTTCAGAAGAACATTTTGAATCGATTTCAAAAGTCCTCATTTCAATTTTGCATTTGATCAACCCCTGGGGGCCAGTGAAATAGTAAACAAACAACAAAAAACTATATTATACTCAAATAGTTCAATTTTTCTCGATATGCTGGATCCTGGAAACTTGGGCATTTGGGCGATATTTATGAAATTTGTACAAAATGTACAGTAGAACATTTGGTATAGATTTGGATAACCCTGATTTCAATTATGCATTTGGTCAACCCTTGAGGGCCACTGAAATAGTAAACAAACAACAACAAATATAATATACTCATATAGTACGAGTTTTCTCGATATGCTGGATCCTGGCCAATTGGGCATTTGGGCGATGATTATGAAATTGGTACAAAATGTTCAGAAGAACATTTTGAATCGATTTCAAAAGTCTTCATTTCAATTATGCATTTGATCAACCCCTGAGGGCCAGTGAAATAGTAAACAAACAACATCAATATATAATATACTCAAAAAATACGTCTTTTCTCGATATAATGGATGCTGGACACTTGGGCTTTTGGGCGATATTTATGAAATTTGTGCAAAATGTTCAGTAGAACATTTGGAATAGATTTGGATAACCCTGATTTCAATTATGCATTTGGTCAACCCTTGAGGGCCAGTGAAATTGTAAAGTAACAACAACAAAATATGATATACTCAATTAGTACGAGTTTTCTCGATATGCTGGATACTGGACACCAGGGCTTTTGGGCGATAATTATGAAATTTGTACAAAATGTTCAGTAGAACATTTGGAATAGATTTGGATAACCCTCATTTCAATTATGCATTTGATCAACCCCCGGGGGCCAGTGAAATAGTAAACAAACAACAACAAATATAATATACTCAAATAGTACGAGTTTTCTCGATATGCTGGATCCTTGCCAATTGGGCATTTGGGCGATGATTATGAAATTGGTACAAAATGTTCAGAAGAACATTTTGAATGGATTTCAAAAGTCCTCATTTCAATTATGAATTCGATCAACCCCTGGGGGCCACTGAAATACTAAACAAACAACAACAATATATAATATACTCAAATAGTAAAATTTTTCTCGATAAACTGAATACTGGACACCTGGGCATTTGGGCGATGATTATGAAATTGTTACAAAATGTTCAGTAGAATATTTTGAATCGATTTCAAAAGTCCTCATTTCAATTATGCATATGATCAACCCCAGGGGGCCAGTGAAATAGTATACAAACAACAATAAACTATATTATACTCAAATAGTTCAATTTTTCTCGATATGCTGGATCCTGGAAACTTGGGCATTTGGGCGATATTTATGAAATTAGTACAAAATTTTCAGTAGAATATTTGGAATAGATTTTGATAAAACTCATTTCAATTAAGCATTTAGTCAACCCTTGAGGGCCAGTGAAATTGTAAACTAACAACAACAATATATGATATACTCAATTAGTACGAGTTTTCTCGATATGCTGGATACTGGACACCTGGGCTTTTGGGCGATAATTATGAAATTCGTACAAAATGTTCAGTAGCACATTTGGAATCAATTTCAAAAGTCCTCATTTCAATTATGCATTTGATCAACCTCTGAGGGCCAGTGAAATAGTAAACAAACAACAGCAATATATAATATACTCAATTAGTACGAGTTTTCTCGATATCCTGGATACTGGACACCTGGGCTTTTGGGCGATAATTATGAAATTTGTACAAAATGTTCAGTAGAATATTTGGAATCTATTTCAAATGTCCTCATTTCAATTATGCATTTGATCAACCTCTGAGGGCCAGTGAAATAGTAAACAAACAACAACAAACTATAATATACTCAAATAGTACGAGTTTTCTTGATATGCTGGATCCTGGCCAATTGGGCATTTGGGCGATGATTATGAAATTGGTACAAAATGTTCAGAAGTACATTTTGAATGGATTTCAAAAGTCCTCATTTCAATTATGCATTTGATCAACCCCTGAGGGTCAGTGAAATAGTAAACAAACAACAACAATATATAATATACTCAAAAACTACGTCTTTTCTCGATATGCTGGATGCTGGACACTTGGGCTTTTGGGCGATATTTATGGAATTTGTGCAAAATGTTCAGTAGAACATTTGGAATAGATTTGGATAACCCTGATTTCAATTATGCATTTGGTCAACCCTTGAGGGCCAGTGAAATTGTAAAGTAACAACAACAAAATATGATATACTCAATTAGTACGAGTTTTCTAGATATGCTGGATACTGGACACCAGGGCTTTTGGGCGATAATTATGAAATTTGTACAAAATGTTCAGTAGAATATTTGGAATCTATTTCAAATGTCCTCATTTCAATTATGCATTTGATCAACCCCTGAGGGCCAGTGAAATAGTAAACAAACAACAACAAAATATAATATACTCAAATAGAACGAGTTTTCTCGATATGCTGGATCCTGGACACTTGGGCGTTTGAGCGATGATTATGAAATTGTAACAAAATGTTCAGTAGAACATTTTGAATCGATTTCAAAAGTCCTCATTTCAATTATGCATTTGATAAACCCTTGGGGGCCAGTGAAATAGTAAACTAACAACAATAGACTATATTATACTCAAATAGTTCGATTTTTCTCGATATGCTGGATCCTGGAAACTTGGGCATTTGTGCGATATTTATGAAATTTGTACAAAATGTACAGTAGAATATTTGGAATAGATTTGGACAACTTATTTTTCAATTATGCATTTGGTCAACCCTTGAGGGCCACTGAAATAGTAAACAAACAACAAAAAATATAATATACTCAAATAGTACGAGTTTTCTCGATATGCTGGATCCTGGCCAATTGGGCATTTGGGCGATGATTATGAAATTGGTACAAAATGTTCAGAAGAACATTTTGAATGGATTTCAAAAGTCCTCATTTCAATTATGAATTTGATCAACCCCTGGGGGCCACTGAAATACTAAACAAACAACAACAATATATAATATACTCAAATAGTAAAATTTTTCTCGATAAACTGAATCCTGGACGCCTGGGCTTTTGGGCGATATTTAAGAAATTTGTACAAAATGTTCAGTAGAACATTTGGAATAGATTTGGATAACCCTGATTTCAAATATGCATTTGGTCAACCCTTGAGGGCCAGTGAAATTGTAAAGTAACAACAAAAATATATGATATACTCAATTAGTACGAGTTTTCTCGATATGCTGGATACTGGACACCAGGGTTTTTGGGCGATAATTATGAAATTTGTACAAAATGTACAGTAGAACATTTGGAATAGATTTGGAAAACCCTGATTTCAATTATGCATTTGGTCAACCCTTGAGGGCCACTGAAATAGTAAACAAACAACAACAAATATAATATACTCAGATAGTACGAGTTTTCTCGATATGCTGGATCCTGGCCACTTGGGCATTTGGGCGATGATTATGAAATTGGTACAAAATGTTCAGAAGAACATTTTGAATGGATTTCAAAAGTCCTCATTTGAATTATGAATTTGATCAACTCCTGGGGGCCACTGAAATACTAAACAAACAACAACAATATATAATATACTCAAATAGTACAATTTTTCTCGATATACTGAATCCTGGACACCTGGGCATTTGGGCAATGATTATGAAATTGTTACAAAATGTTCAGTAGAACATTCTGAATCGATTTCAAAAGTCCTCATTTCAATTTTGCATTTGATCAACCCCTGAGGGCCAGTGAAATAGTAAACAAACAACAACAATATATAATATACTCAAAAACTACGTCTTTTCTCGATATGCTGGATGCTGGAGACTTGGGCTTTTGGGCGATATTTATGAAATTTGTGCAAAATGTTCAGTAGAACATTTGGAATAGATTTGGATAACCCTGATTTCAATTATGCATTTGGTCAACCCTTGAGGGCCAGTGAAATTGTAAAGTAACAACAAAAATATATGATATACTCAATTAGTACGAGTTTTCTCGATATGCTGGATACTGGACACCAGGGTTTTTGGGCGATAATTATGAAATTTGTACAAAATGTACAGTAGAACATTTGGAATAGATTTGGAAAACCCTGATTTCAATTATGCATTTGGTCAACCCTTGAGGGCCACTGAAATAGTAAACAAACAACAACAAATATAATATACTCAGATAGTACGAGTTTTCTCGATATGCTGGATCCTGGCCACTTGGGCATTTGGGCGATGATTATGAAATTGGTACAAAATGTTCAGAAGAACATTTTGAATGGATTTCAAAAGTCCTCATTTCAATTATGAATTTGATCAACCCCTGGGGGCCACTGAAATACTAAACAAACAACAGCAATATATAATATACTCAAATAGTTCTATTTTTCTCGATATGCTGGATCCTGGCCAATTGGGCATTTGGGCGATGATTATGACATTGGTACAAAATGTTCAGAAGAACATTTTGAATGGATTTCAAAAGTCCTCATTTCAATTATGCATATGATCAACCCCAGGGGGCCAGTGAAATAGTATACAAACAACAATAAACTATATTATACTCAAATAGTTCAATTTTTCTCGATATGCTGGATCCTGGAAACTTGGGCATTTGGGCGATATTTATGAAATTAGTACAAAATTTTCAGTAGAATATTTGGAATAGATTTTGATAAAACTCATTTCAATTAAGCATTTAGTCAACCCTTGAGGGCCAGTGAAATTGTAAACTAACAACAACAATATTTGATATACTCAATTAGTACGAGTTTTCTTGATATGCTGGATACTGGACACCTGGGCTTTTGGGCGATAATTATGTAATTCGTTCAAAATGTTCAGTAGCACATTTGGAATCAATTTCAAAAGTCCTCATTTCAATTATGCATTTGATCAACCTCTCAGGGCCAGTGAAATAGTAAACAAACAACAGCAATATATAATATACTCAATTAGTACAATTTTTATCGATATACTGAATCCTGGACACCTGGGCATTTGGGCGATGATTATGAAATTGTTACAAAATGTTCAGTAGAACATTTTGAATCGATTTCAAAAGTCCTCATTTCAATTTTGCATTTGATCAACCCCTGGGAGCCAGTGAAATAGTAAACAAACAACAACAAATATAATATACACAAATAGTACGAGTTTTCTCGATATGCTGGATCCTGGCCAATTGGGCATTTGGGCGATGATTATGAAATTGGTACAAAATGTTCAGAAGAACATTTTGAATGGATTTCAAAAGTCCTCATTTCAATTATGAATTTGATCAACCCCTGGGGGCCACTGAAATACTAAACAAACAAAAACAATATATAATATACTCAAATAGTACAATTTTTCTCGATATACTGAATCCTGGACACCTGGGCATTTGGGCGATGATTATGAAATTGTTACAAAATGTTCAGTAGAACATTTTGAATCGATTTCAAAAGTCCTCATTTCAATTATGCACTTGGTCAACCCTTGAGGGCCACTGAAAAAGTAAACAAACAACAGCAATATATAATATACTCAAATAGTTCGATTTTTCTCGATATGCTGAATCCTGGACACCTGGGCTTTTGGGCGATATTTATGAAATTTGTGCAAAATGTTCAGTAGAACATTTGGAATAGATTTGGATAACCCTGATTTCAATTATGCATTTGGTCAACCCTTGAGGGCCAGTGAAATTGTAAAGTTACAACAACAATATATGATATACTCAATTAATACGAGTTTTCTCGATATGCTGAATCCTGGACACCTGGGCTTTTGGGCGATATTTAAGAAATTTGTACAAAATGTTCAGTAGAATATTTGGAATCTATTTCAAAAGTCCTCATTTCAATTATGCATTTGTTCAACCTCTGAGGGCCAGTGAAATAGTAAACAAACATCAACAAACTATAATATACTCATATAGTTCAATTTTTCTCGATATGCTGGACCCTGGACACTTGGGCATTTGGGCGATGTTTATCAAATTTGTACAAAATATTCAGTAGAACATTTTGAATCGATTTCAAAAGTCCTCATTTCAATTATGAATTTGATCAACCCCTGGGGGCCACTGAAATACTAAACAAACAACAACAATATATAATATACTCATATAGTACAATTTTTCTCGATATACTGAATCCTGGACACCAGGGCATTTGGGCGATGATTATGAAATTGTTACAAAATGTTCAGTAGAACATTTTGAATCGATTTCAAAAGTCCTCATTTCAATTATGCACTTGGTCAACCCTTGAGGGCCCGTGAAATAGTAAACAAACAACAACAAATATAATATACTCAAATAGTACAAGTTTTCTCGATATGCTGGATCCTGGCCACTTGGGCATTTAGGCGATGATTATGAAATTGGTACAAAATGTACAGTAGAAAATTTGGAATAGAATTGGACAACCCTCATTTCAATTATGCATTTGATCTACCTCTGAGGGCCGGCGAAATAGTAAACAAACAACAACAATATATAATATACTCAAAAACTACGTGTTTTCTCGATATGCTGGATACTGGACACCTGGGCTTTTGGGCGATAATTATGAAATTCGTACAAAATGTTCAGTAGATTATTTGGAATCTATTTCAAAAGTCCTCATTTCAATTATGCATTTGATCAACCTCTGAGGGCCAGTGAAATAGTAAACAAACAACAACAAACTATAATATACTCATATAGTTCAATTTTTCTCGATATGCTGGACCCTGGTCACTTGGGCATTTGGGCGATGTTTATCAAATTTGTACAAAATATTCAGTAGAACATTTTGAAACGATTTCAAAAGTCCTCATTTCAACTATGATTTTGATCAACCCCTGAGGGCCAGTGAAATAGTAAACAAACAACAGCAAAATATAATATACTCAAATAGTTCGATTTTTCTCGATATGCTGAATCCTGGACACCTGGGCTTTTGGGCGATATTTAAGAAATTTGTACAAAATGTTCATTAGAACATTTTGAATCGATTTCAAAAGTCCTCATTTCAATTATGCATTTGATCAACCTCTGAGGGCCAGTGAAATAGTAAACAAACAACAACAAAATATAATATACTCAAATAGTTCGATTTTTCTCGATATGCTGGATCCTGGAAACTTGGGCATTTGTGCGATATTTATGAAATTTGTACAAAATGTACAGTAGAATATTTGGAATAGATTTGGACAACTCTCTTTTCAATTATGCATTTGGTCAACCCTTGAGGTCTACTGAAATAGTAAACAAACAACAACAATTATAATATACTCAAATAGTACGAGTTTTCTCGATATGCTGGATCCTGGCCAATTGGGCATTTGGGCGATGATTATGAAATTGGTACAAAATGTTCAGAAGAACATTTTGAATGGATTTCAAAAGTCCTCATTTCAATTATGCATATGATCAACCCCAGGGGGCCAGTGAAATAGTATACAAACAACAATAAACTATATTATACTCAAATAGTTCAATTTTTCTCGATATGCTGGATCCTGGAAACTTGGGCATTTGGGCGATATTTATGAAATAAGTACAAAATTTTCAGTAGAATATTTGGAATTGATTTTGATAAAACTCATTTCAATTAAGCATTTAGTCAACCCTTGAGGGCCAGTGAAATTGTAAACTAACAACAACAATATTTGATATACTCAATTAGTACGAGTTTTCTCGATATGCTGGATACTGGACACCTGGGCTTTTGGGCGATAATTATGAAATTCGTTCAAAATGTTCAGTAGCACATTTGGAATCAATTTCAAAAGTCCTCATTTCAATTATGCATTTGATCAACCTCTGAGGGCCAGTGAAATAGTAAACAAACAACAGCAATATATAATATACTCAATTAGTACAATTTTTCCCGATATATTGAATCCTGGACACCTGGGCATTTGGGCGATGATTATGAAATTGGTACAAAATGTTCAGAAGTACATTTTGAATAGATTTCAAAAGTCCTCATTTCAATTATGAATTTGATCAACCCCTGGGAGCCACTGAAATACTAAACAAACAACAGCAATATATAATATACTCAAATAGTTCTATTTTTCTCGATATGCTGGATGCTGGACACTTGGGCTTTTGGGCGTTATTTATGAAATTTGTACAAAATGTTCACTAGAACATTTGGAATAGATTTGGATAACCCTGATTTCAATTATGCCTTTGGTCAACCCTTGAGGGCCACTGAAATAGTAAACAAACAACAACAAATATAATAACTCAAATAGTACGAGTTTTCTCGATATGCTGGATCCTGGCCAATTGGGCATTTGGGCGATGATTATGACATTGGTACAAAATGTTCAGAAGAACATTTTGAATGGATTTCAAAAGTCCTCATTTTAATTATGAATTTGATCAACCCCTGGGGGCCACTGAAATACTAAACAAACAACAACAATATATAATATAATCAAAAACTACGTCTTTTCTCGATATACTGAATACTGGACACCTGGGCATTTGGGCGATGATTATGAAATTGTTACAAAATGTTCAGTAGAACATTTTGAATCGATTTCAAAAGTCCTCATTTCAATTATGCATATGATCAACCCCAGGGGGCCAGTGAAATAGTATACAAACATTAATAAACTATATTATACTCAAATAGTTCAATTTTTCTCGATATGCTGGATCCTGGAAACCTGGGCATTTGGGCGATATTTATGAAATTAGTACAAAATTTTCAGTAGAATATTTGGAATAGATTTTGATAAAACTCATTTCAATTAAGCATTTAGTCAACCCTTGAGGGCCAGTGAAATTGTAAACTAACAACAACAATATATGATATACTCAATTAGTACGAGTTTTCTCGATATGCTGGACCCTGGACACTTGGGAATTTTGGCGATGTTTATCAAATTTGGACAAAATATTCAGTAGAAGATTTTGAATCGATATCAAAAGTCCTCATTTCAACTATGAATTTGATCAACCCTTGGGGGCCAGTGAAATAGTAAACAAACAACAACAAATATAATATACTCAAATAGTACGAGTTTTCTCGGTATGCTGGATCCTGGCCAATTGGGCATTTGGGCGATGATTATGAAATTGGTACAAAATGTTCAGAAGAACATTTTGAATGGATTACAAAAGTCCTCATTTCAATTATGAATTTGAGCAACCCCTGGGGGCCACTTAAATACTAAACAAACAACAGCAATATATAATGTACTCAAATAGTTCGATATTTCTCGATATGCTGGATGCTGGACACTTGGGCTTTTGGGCTTTATTTATGAAATTTGTTCAAAATGTTCAGTAGAACATTTGGAATAGATTTGAATAACCCTGATTTCAATTATGCATTTGGTCAACCCTTGAGGGCCACTGAAATAGTAAACAAACAACAACAAATAAAATATACTCAAATAGTACGAGTTTTATCGATATGCTGGATCCTGGCCAATTGGGCATTTGGGCGATGATTATGAAATTGGTACAAAATGTACAGTAGAATATTTGGAATAGAATCGGCCAACCCTCATTTCAATTATGCATTTGATCTACCTCTGAGGGCCGGCGAAATAGTAAACAAACAACAACAATATATAATATACTCAAAAACTACGTGTTTTCTCGATATGCTGGATACTAGACACCTGGGCTTTTGGGCGATAATTATGAAATTTGTACAAAATGTTCAGTAGATTATTTGGAATCTATTTCAAAAGTCCTCTTTTCAATTATGCATTTGATCAACCTCTGAGGGCCAGTGAAATAGTAAACAAACAACAACAAACTATAATATACTCATATAGTTCAATTTTTCTCGATATGCTGAATCCTGGACACTTGGGCATTTGGGCGATGTTTATCAAATTTGTACAAAATATTCAGTAGAACATTTTGAATGGATTTCAAAAGTCCTCATTTCAATTATGAATTTGATCAACCCCTGGGGGCCACTGAAATACTAAACAAACAACAGCAATATTTAATGTACTCAAATAGTTCGATATTTCTCGATATGCTGGATGCTGGACACTTGGGCTTTTGGGCTTTATTTTTGAAATTTGTACAAAATGTTCAGTAGAACATTTGGAATAGATTTGGATAACCCTGATTTCAATTATGCATTTGGTCAACCCTTGAGGGCCACTGAAAAAGTAAACAAACAACAACAAATATAATATACTCAAATAGTACGAGTTTTCTCGATATGCTGGATCCTGGCCAATTGGGCATTTGGGCGATGATTATGAAATTGTTACAAAATGTTCAGTAGAACATTTTTAATCGATTTTAAAAGTCCTCATTTCAATTATGCACTTGGTCAACCCTTGAGGGCCAGTGAAATAGTAAACAAACAACAACAAATATAAT
Organism: Sipha maydis; assembly: GCA_034509805.1. Classification (NCBI taxonomy): domain Eukaryota; kingdom Metazoa; phylum Arthropoda; class Insecta; order Hemiptera; family Aphididae; genus Sipha; species Sipha maydis. The sequence continues at coordinate 27,477 of JASXSY010003416.1, forward strand.
ATACTCAAATAGTACGAGTTTTCTCGATATGCTGGATCCTGGCCACTTGGGCATTTAGGCGATGATTATGAAATTGGTACAAAATGTACAGTAGAATATTTGGAATAGATTTGGACAACTCTCTTTTCAATTATGCATTTGGTCAACCCTTGAGGGCCAGTGAAATAGTAAACAAACAACAACAATATATAATATACTCAAATAGTACAATTTTTCTCTATATACTGAATCCTGGACACCTGGGCATTTGGGCGATGATTATGAAATTGTTACAAAATGTTCAGTAGAACATTTTGAATCGATTTCAAAAGTCCTCATTTCAATTATGCACTTGGTCAACCCTTGAGGGCCAGTGAAATAGTAAACAAACAACAACAATTATAATATACTCAAATAGTAACAGTTTTCTCGATATGATGGATCCTGGCCACTTGGGCATTTAGGCGATGATTATGAAATTGGTACAAAATGTACAGTAGAATATTTGGAATAGAATTGGACAACCCTCATTTCAATTATGCATTTGATCTACCTCTGAGGGCCGGCGAAATAGTAAACAAACAACAACAATATATAATATACTCAAAAACTACGTGTTTTCTCGATATGCTGGATACTGGACAACTGGGCTTTTGGGCGATAATTATGAAATTTGTACAAAATGTTCAGTAGATTATTTGGAATCTATTTCAAAAGTCCTCATTTCAATTATGCATTTGATCAACCTCTGAGGGCCAGTGAAATAGTAAACAAACAACAACAAACTATAATATAATCATATAGTTCAATTTTTCTCGATATGCTGGAGCCTGGACACTTGGGCATTTGGGCGATGTTTATCAAATTTGTACAAAATATTCAGTAGAACATTTTGAAACGATTTCAAAAGTCCTCATTTCAACTATGAATTTGATCAACCCCTGAAGGCCAGTGAAATAGTAAACAAACAACAGCAATATATATAGTATACTCATATAGTTCGATTTTTCTCGATATGCTGGACCCTGGCCACTTGGGCATTTAGGCGATGATTATGAAATTGTAACAAAATGTTCAGTAAAACATTTTGAATCGATTTCAAAAGTCCTCATTTCAATTATGCATTTGATCAACCCTTGGGGGCCAGTGAAATAGTAAACAAACAACAACAAATATAATAAACTCAAATAGTAGGAGTTTTCTCGATATGCTGGATCCTGGCCAATTGGGCATTTGGGCTATGATTATGAAATTGTAACCAAATGTTCAGTAGAACATTTTGAATCGATTTCAAAAGTCCTCATTTCAATTATGCATTTGATCAACCCTTGGGGGCCAGTGAAATAGTAAACAAACAACAACAAATATAATATACTCAAATAGTACGAGTTTTCTCGATATGCTGGATCCTGGCCAATTGGGCATTTGGGCGATGATTATGAAATTGGTACAAAATGTTCAGAAGAACATTTTGAATGGATTTCAAAAGTCCTCATTTCAATTATGCATTTGATCAACCCTTGGGGGCCAGTGAAATAGTAAACAAACAACAACAAATATAATATACTCAAATAGTACGAGTTTTCTCGATATGCTGGATCCTGGCCACTTGGGCATTTAGGCGATGATTATGAAATTGGTACAAAATGTACAGTAGAATATTTGGAATAGAATTGGACAACCCTCATTTCAATTATGCATTTGATCTACCTCTGAGGGCCGGCGAAATAGTAAACAAACAACAACAATATATAATATACTCAAAAACTACGTGTTTTCTCGATATGCTGGATACTGGACACCTGGGCTTTTGGGCGATAATTATGAAATTTGTACAAAATGTTCAGTAAATTATTTGGAATCTATTTCAAAAGTCCTCATTTCAATTATGCATTTGATCAACCTCTGAGGGCCAGTGAAATAGTAAACAAACAACAACAAACTATAATATACTCATATAGTTCAATTTTTCTCGATATGCTGAATCCTGGACACTTGGGCATTTGGGCGATGTTTATCAAATTTGTACAAAATATTCAGTAGAACATTTGAATGGATTTCAAAAGTCCTCATTTCAATTATGAATTTGATCAACCCCTGGGGGCCACTGAAATACTAAACAAACAACAGCAATATTTAATGTACTCAAATAGTTCGATATTTCTCGATATGCTGGATGCTGGACACTTGGGCTTTTGGGCTTTATTTTTGAAATTTGTACAAAATGTTCAGTAGAACATTTGGAATAGATTTGGATAACCCTGATTTCAATTATGCATTTGGTCAACCCTTGAGGGCCACTGAAAAAGTAAACAAACAACAACAAATATAATATACTCAAATAGTACGAGTTTTCTCGATATGCTGGATCCTGGCCAATTGGGCATTTGGGCGATGATTATGAAATTGTTACAAAATGTTCAGTAGAACATTTTTAATCGATTTTAAAAGTCCTCATTTCAATTATGCACTTGGTCAACCCTTGAGGGCCAGTGAAATAGTAAACAAACAACAACAAATATAATATACTCAAATAGTACGAGTTTTCTCGATATGCTGGATCCTGGCCACTTGGGCATTTAGGCGATGATTATGAAATTGGTACAAAATGTACAGTAGAATATTTGGAATAGATTTGGACAACTCTCTTTTCAATTATGCATTTGGTCAACCCTTGAGGGCCAGTGAAATAGTAAACAAACAACAACAATATATAATATACTCAAATAGTACAATTTTTCTATATATACTGAATCCTGGACACCTGGGCATTTGGGCGATGATTATGAAATTGTTACAAAATGTTCAGTAGAACATTTTGAATCGATTTCAAAAGTCCTCATTTCAATTATGCACTTGGTCAACCCTTGAGGGCCAGTGAAATAGTAAACAAACAACAACAATTATAATATACTCAAATAGTAACAGTTTTCTCGATATGATGGATCCTGGCCACTTGGGCATTTAGGCGATGATTATGAAATTGGTACAAAATGTACAGTAGAATATTTGGAATAGAATTGGACAACCCTCATTTCAATTATGCATTTGATCTACCTCTGAGGGCCGGCGAAATAGTAAACAAACAACAACAAACTATAATATACTCATATAGTTCAATTTTTCTCTATATGCTGGAGCCTGGACACTTGGGCATTTGGGCGATGTTTATCAAATTTGTACAAAATATTCAGTAGAACATTTTGAATGGATTTCAAAAGTCCTCATTTCAATTATGAATTTGATAAACCCCTGGGGGCCACTGAAATACTAAACAAACAACAGCAATATTTAATGTACTCAAATAGTTCGATATTTCTCGATATGCTGGATGCTGGACACTTGGGCTTTTGGGCTTTATTTTTGAAATTTGTACAAAATGTTCAGTAGAACATTTGGAATAGATTTGGATAACCCTGATTTCAATTATGCATTTGGTCAACCCTTGAGGGCCACTGAAAAAGTAAACAAACAACAACAAATATAATATACTCAAATAGTACGAGTTTTCTCGATATGCTGGATCCTGGCCAATTGGGCATTTGGGCGATGATTATGAAATTGTTACAAAATGTTCAGTAGAACATTTTTAATCGATTTTAAAAGTCCTCATTTCAATTATGCACTTGGTCAACCCTTGAGGGCCAGTGAAATAGTAAACAATCAACAACAAATATAATATACTCAAATAGTACGAGTTTTCTCGATAAGCTGGATCCTGGCCACTTGGGCATTTAGGCGATGATTATGAAATTGGTACAAAATGTACAGTAGAATATTTGAAATAGATTTGGACAACTCTCTTTTCAATTATGCATTTGGTCAACCCTTGAGGGCCAGTGAAATAGTAAACAAACAACAACAATATATAATATACTCAAATAGTACAATTTTTCTCTATATACTGAATCCTGGACACCTGGGCATTTGGGCGATGATTATGAAATTGTTACAAAATGTTCAGTAGAACATTTTGAATCGATTTCAAAAGTCCTCATTTCAATTATGCACTTGGTCAACCCTTGAGGGCCAGTGAAATAGTAAACAAACAACAACAATTATAATATACTCAAATAGTAACAGTTTTCTCGATATGATGGATCCTGGCCACTTGGGCATTTAGGCGATGATTATGAAATTGGTACAAAATGTACAGTAGAATATTTGGAATAGAATTGGACAACCCTTATTTCAATTATGCATTTGATCTACCTCTGAGGGCCGGCGAAATAGTAAACAAACAACAACAAACTATAATATACTCATATAGTTCAATTTTTCTCGATATGCTGGAGCCTGGACACTTGGGCATTTGGGTGATGTTTATCAAATTTGTACAAAATATTCAGTAGAACATTTTGAAACGATTTCAAAAGTCCTCATTTCAACTATGAATTTGATCAACCCCTGAGGGCCAGTGAAATAGTAAACAAACAACAACAATATATAATATACTCAAAAACTACGTGTTTTCTCGATATGCTGGATACTGGACACCTGGGCTTTTGGGCGATAATTATGAAATTTCTACAAAATATTCAGTAGATTATTTGGAATCTATTTCAAAAGTCCTCATTTCAATTAAGCATTTAGTCAACCCTTGAGGGCCAGTGAAATTGTAAACTAACAACAACAATATTTGATATACTCAATTAGTACGAGTTTTCTCGATATGCTGGATACTGGACACCTGGGCATTTGGTCGATGATTATGAAATTGTTACAAAATGTTCAGTAGAACATTTTGAATCGATTTCAAAAGTCCTCATTTCAATTATGCATATGATCAACCCCAGGGGGCCAGTGAAATAGTATACAAACAACAATAAACTATATTATACTCAAATAGTTCAATTTTTCTCGATATGCTGGATCCTGGAAACCTGGGCATTTGGGCGATATTTATGAAATTAGTACAAAATTTTCAGTAGAATATTTGGAATAGATTTTGATAAAACTCATTTCAATTAAGCATTTAGTCAACCCTTGAGGGCCAGTGAAATTGTAAACTAACAACAACAATATATGATATACTCAATTAGTACGAGTTTTCTCGATATGCTGGACCCTGGACACTTGGGAATTTTGGCGATGTTTATCAAATTTGGACAAAATATTCAGTAGAAGATTTTGAATCGATATCAAAAGTCCTCATTTCAACTATGAATTTGATCAACCCTTGGGGGCCAGTGAAATAGTAAACAAACAACAACAAATATAATATACTCAAATAGTACGAGTTTTCTCGGTATGCTGGATCCTGGCCAATTGGGCATTTGGGCGATGATTATGAAATTGGTACAAAATGTTCAGAAGAACATTTTGAATGGATTACAAAAGTCCTCATTTCAATTATGAATTTGAGCAACCCCTGGGGGCCACTTAAATACTAAACAAACAACAGCAATATATAATGTACTCAAATAGTTCGATATTTCTCGATATGCTGGATGCTGGACACTTTGGCTTTTGGGCTTTATTTATGAAATTTGTTCAAAATGTTCAGTAGAACATTTGGAATAGATTTGAATAACCCTGATTTCAATTATGCATTTGGTCAACCCTTGAGGGCCACTGAAATAGTAAACAAACAACAACAAATATAATATACTCAAATAGTACGAGTTTTATCGATATGCTGGATCCTGGCCAATTGGGCATTTGGGCGATGATTATGAAATTGGTACAAAATGTACAGTAGAATATTTGGAATAGAATCGGCCAACCCTCATTTCAATTATGCATTTGATCTACCTCTGAGGGCCGGCGAAATAGTAAACAAACAACAACAATATATAATATACTCAAAAACTACGTGTTTTCTCGATATGCTGGATACTAGACACCTGGGCTTTTGGGCGATAATTATGAAATTTGTACAAAATGTTCAGTAGATTATTTGGAATCTATTTCAAAAGTCCTCATTTCAATTATGCATTTGATCAACCTCTGAGGGCCAGTGAAATAGTAAACAAACAACAACAAACTATAATATACTCATATAGTTCAATTTTTCTCGATATGCTGAATCCTGGACACTTGGGCATTTGGGCGATGTTTATCAAATTTGTACAAAATATTCAGTAGAACATTTTGAATGGATTTCAAAAGTCCTCATTTCAATTATGAATTTGATCAACCCCTGGGGGCCACTGAAATACTAAACAAACAACAGCAATATTTAATGTACTCAAATAGTTCGATATTTCTCGATATGCTGGATGCTGGACACTTGGGCTTTTGGGCTTTATTTTTGAAATTTGTACAAAATGTTCAGTAGAACATTTGGAATAGATTTGGATAACCCTGATTTCAATTATGCATTTGGTCAACCCTTGAGGGCCACTGAAAAAGTAAACAAACAACAACAAATATAATATACTCAAATAGTACGAGTTTTCTCGATATGCTGGATCCTGGCCAATTGGGTATTTGGGCGATGATTATGAAATTGTTACAAAATGTTCAGTAGAACATTTTTAATCGATTTTAAAAGTCCTCATTTCAATTATGCACTTGGTCAACCCTTGAGGGCCAGTGAAATAGTAAACAAACAACAGCAATATATAATATACTCAAATAGTTCTATATTTCTCGATATGCTGGATGCTGGACACTTGGGCTTTTGGGCGTTATTTATGAAATTTGTACAAAATGTTCAGTAGAACATTTGGAATAGATTTGGATAACCCTGATTTCAATTATGCCTTTGGTCAACCCTTGAGGGCCACTGAAATAGTAAACAAACAACAACAAATATAATAACTCAAATAGTACGAGTTTTCTCGATAAGCTGGATCCTGGCCACTTGGGCATTTAGGCGATGATTATGAAATTGGTACAAAATGTACAGTAGAATATTTGAAATAGATTTGGACAACTCTCTTTTCAATTATGCATTTGGTCAACCCTTGAGGGCCAGTGAAATAGTAAACAAACAACAACAATATATAATATACTCAAATAGTACAATTTTTCTCTATATACTGAATCCTGGACACCTGGGCATTTGGGCGATGATTATGAAATTGTTACAAAATGTTCAGTAGAACATTTTGAATCGATTTCAAAAGTCCTCATTTCAATTATGCACTTGGTCAACCCTTGAGGGCCAGTGAAATAGTAAACAAACAACAACAATTATAATATACTCAAATAGTAACAGTTTTCTCGATATGATGGATCCTGGCCACTTGGGCATTTAGGCGATGATTATGAAATTGGTACAAAATGTACAGTAGAATATTTGGAATAGAATTGGACAACCCTTATTTCAATTATGCATTTGATCTACCTCTGAGGGCCGGCGAAATAGTAAACAAACAACAACAAACTATAATATACTCATATAGTTCAATTTTTCTCGATATGCTGGAGCCTGGACACTTGGGCATTTGGGCGATGTTTATCAAATTTGTACAAAATATTCAGTAGAACATTTTGAAACGATTTCAAAAGTCCTCATTTCAACTATGAATTTGATCAACCCCTGAGGGCCAGTGAAATAGTAAACAAACAACAACAATATATAATATACTCACAAACTACGTGTTTTCTCGATATGCTGGATACTGGACACCTGGGCTTTTGGGCGATAATTATGAAATTTCTACAAAATATTCAGTAGATTATTTGGAATCTATTTCAAAAGTCCTCATTTCAATTAAGCATTTAGTCAACCCTTGAGGGCCAATGAAATTGTAAACTAACAACAACAATATTTGATATACTCAATTAGTACGAGTTTTCTCGATATGCTGGATACTGGACACCTGGGCATTTGGGCGATGATTATGAAATTGTTACAAAATGTTCAGTAGAACATTTTGAATCGATTTCAAAAGTCCTCATTTCAATTATGCATATGATCAACCCCAGGGGGCCAGTGAAATAGTATACAAACAACAATAAACTATATTATACTCAAATAGTTCAATTTTTCTCGATATGCTGGATCCTGGAAACCTGGGCATTTGGGCGATATTTATGAAATTAGTACAAAATTTTCAGTAGAATATTTGGAATAGATTTTGATAAAACTCATTTCAATTAAGCATTTAGTCAACCCTTGAGGGCCAGTGAAATTGTAAACTAACAACAACAATATATGATATACTCAATTAGTACGAGTTTTCTCGATATGCTGGACCCTGGACACTTGGGAATTTTGGCGATGTTTATCAAATTTGGACAAAATATTCAGTAGAAGATTTTGAATCGATATCAAAAGTCCTCATTTCAACTATGAATTTGATCAACCCTTGGGGGCCAGTGAAATAGTAAACAAACAACAACAAATATAATATACTCAAATAGTACGAGTTTTCTCGGTATGCTGGATCCTGGCCAATTGGGCATTTGGGCGATGATTATGAAATTGGTACAAAATGTTCAGAAGAACATTTTGAATGGATTACAAAAGTCCTCATTTCAATTATGAATTTGAGCAACCCCTGGGGGCCACTTAAATACTAAACAAACAACAGCAATATATAATGTACTCAAATAGTTCGATATTTCTCGATATGCTGGATGCTGGACACTTGGGCTTTTGGGCTTTATTTATGAAATTTGTTCAAAATGTTCAGTAGAAAATTTGGAATAGATTTGGACAACTTTTTTTTCAATTATGCATTTGGTCAACCCTTGAGGGCCAGTGAAATTGTAAAGTAACAACAACAAAATATGATATACTCAATTAGTACGAGTTTTCTCGATATGCTGGATACTGGACACCAGGGCTTTTGGGCGATAATTATGAAATTTGTACAAAATGTTCAGTAGAATATTTGGAATAGAATCGGCCAACCCTCATTTCAATTATGCATTTGATCTACCTCTGAGGGCCGGCGAAATAGTAAACAAACAACAACAATATATAATATACTCAAAAACTACGTGTTTTCTCGATATGCTGGATACTAGACACCTGGGCTTTTGGGCGATAATTATGAAATTTGTACAAAATGTTCAGTAGATTATTTGGAATCTATTTCAAAAGTCCTCATTTCAATTATGCATTTGATCAACCTCTGAGGGCCAGTGAAATAGTAAACAAACAACAACAAACTATAATATACTCATATAGTTCAATTTTTCTCGATATGCTGAATCCTGGACACTTGGGCATTTGGGCGATGTTTATCAAATTTGTACAAAATATTCAGTAGAACATTTTGAATGGATTTCAAAAGTCCTCATTTCAATTATGAATTTGATCAACCCCTGGGGGCCACTGAAATACTAAACAAACAACAGCAATATTTAATGTACTCAAATAGTTCGATATTTCTCGATATGCTGGATGCTGGACACTTGGGCTTTTGGGCTTTATTTTTGAAATTTGTACAAAATGTTCAGTAGAACATTTGGAATAGATTTGGATAACCCTGATTTCAATTATGCATTTGGTCAACCCTTGAGGGCCACTGAAAAAGTAAACAAACAACAACAAATATAATATACTCAAATAGTACGAGTTTTCTCGATATGCTGGATCCTGGCCAATTGGGTATTTGGGCGATGATTATGAAATTGTTACAAAATGTTCAGTAGAACATTTTTAATCGATTTTAAAAGTCCTCATTTCAATTATGCACTTGGTCAACCCTTGAGGGCCAGTGAAATAGTAAACAAACAACAGCAATATATAATATACTCAAATAGTTCTATTTTTCTCGATATGCCTGATGCTGGACACTTGGGCTTTTGGGCGTTATTTATGAAATTTGTACAAAATGTTCAGTAGAACATTTGGAATAGATTTGGATAACCCTGATTTCAATTATGCCTTTGGTCAACCCTTGAGGGCCACTGAAATAGTAAACAAACAACAACAAATATAATAACTCAAATAGTACGAGTTTTCTCGATATGCTGGATCCTGGCCAATTGGGCATTTGGGCGATGATTATGACATTGGTACAAAATGTTCAGAAGAACATTTTGAATGGATTTCAAAAGTCCTCATTTCAATTATGAATTTGATCAACCCCTGGGGGCCACTGAAATACTAAACAAACAACAACAATATATAATATACTCAAAAACTACGTCTTTTCTCGATATACTGAATACTGGACACCTGGGCATTTGGGCGATGATTATGAAATTGTTACAAAATGTTCAGTAGAACATTTTGAATCGATTTCAAAAGTCCTCATTTCAATTATGCATATGATCAACCCCAGGGGGCCAGTGAAATAGTATACAAACAACAATAAACTATATTATACTCAAATAGTTCAATTTTTCTCGATATGCTGGATCCTGGAAACCTGGGCATTTGGGCGATATTTATGAAATTAGTACAAAATTTTCAGTAGAATATTTGGAATAGATTTTGATAAAACTCATTTCAATTAAGCATTTAGTCAACCCTTGAGGGCCAGTGAAATTGTAAACTAACAACAACAATATATGATATACTCAATTAGTACGAGTTTTCTCGATATGCTGGACCCTGGACACTTGGGAATTTTGGCGATGTTTATCAAATTTGGACAAAATATTCAGTAGAAGATTTTGAATCGATATCAAAAGTCCTCATTTCAACTATGAATTTGATCAACCCTTGGGGGCCAGTGAAATAGTAAACAAACAACAACAAATATAATATACTCAAATAGTACGAGTTTTCTCGGTATGCTGGATCCTGGCCAATTGGGCATTTGGGCGATGATTATGAAATTGGTACAAAATGTTCAGAAGAACATTTTGAATGGATTACAAAAGTCCTCATTTCAATTATGAATTTGAGCAACCCCTGGGGGCCACTTAAATACTAAACAAACAACAGCAATATATAATGTACTCAAATAGTTCGATATTTCTCGATATGCTGGATGCTGGACACTTGGGCTTTTGGGCTTTATTTATGAAATTTGTTCAAAATGTTCAGTAGAATATTTGGAATAGATTTGGACAACTTTTTTTTCAATTATGCATTTGGTCAACCCTTGAGGGCCAGTGAAATTGTAAAGTAACAACAACAAAATATGATATACTCAATTAGTACGAGTTTTCTCGATA